>PVJC01035826.1:0-18021 GCA_004026665.1 Murina feae | reverse complement strand
TTGGGGTGGGACTTCCTCCTCCCTTCTGTCAGAGTCTGGGCCAGCACAAACGGGGACACAGTACCAAGTCCCCCTGCACCAGAAGACCTAGAGTCAACTCCCCACCCACTTGTGTGTGCCCCCTGAACACAGCATCCAGCCTAATAGAGGGGCTGACAGGCCCAGACACTTCCCGAAGCTGGGGAGCAGTGAGGCTGGATCCCCTATGGAAGTGGGTGGATCCCGCCTCTCCCTTTGGTTCCCGTGACCCCTGGCCAGGCCTATAGGACCAAAAACTCCAGCAGCAGCAGAGGAGCTGCCAGGATGGAACCGCCCCCCGGGGCCAGACGCGGACACTTTGCGCCAGGTGGCTGATGAGCGCAAACAACTGTGCGGCAGTGGACACAGCTGGGGTAAGGGGAATGAGTGCCGCCATCTTGTGGCTATAGGTGCGGCCATCTTTGTCTTGGAGTGATGGTTAATTTGCATATTACTCTTTTATTAGATAGGACTAGAGGCCCGGTGCATGAAAATTCATGCACTGGAGGGGGAGTCCCTCAGCCCGGCCTGCCCCCTCTCACAGTCTGGGAGCCCTCAGGGGCAGGAAGTGACCCAGCAATCAGGGGAAGGTGACGACGCCTCATCACACTTTTGCTGCTGCCACTGCCAGCAGCGCAAGCCTCAGCTGTCCCTGGTTACCTGAGCCTTGGGTGGCTCTGGGCGGCTGGGCAGCCACCATCCAAGGCTTGCCTGTGCCTTGGGCCGGCCCTGGACAGCTGGGGGACTGAGGGGACTGGGGGACTCTGGAGGTAGGTACATGGCAGGTCCAAGGGGACTGAGCGCTGCCACTTTGTGGCTGTGGGCACCACCATCTTTGAGGGCGGGACAGTCAATGAGCATATTCCCCCCCTTATTGGCTGTGGGCACCACCATCTTTGCAATGATGTGAGGGTCAATTAGCATATTCCCTCTTTATTAGATAGAATGACATTGATTTTTTTCTATCCTATGTTCTTATCTTTCTTTTTCTTATGTTTCTTCACAAACAGCATCTTCATTTTAATTTTTCTGCCTTTCACCCATGCAATATTCACATTCATTATTGTAGCTGAGTAAATATTCAATATATTTAAGTCTTTTTGAGATAATTCACATGCCATAAAACTCACCCACTTAAAGTGTATAACCCAGTGGCTTTTAGTGTACTCAGTCAATTTCAGAACATTTTCATTTTTCCAAAAAGAAAATGTACCTCTTAGCTATCACCTCCCAATCCTCAAAAGTCTCAGCCCTAGGCAATCACTAATTTACTTTCTATCTCTATGGATTTGCCTATTCTGCACATTTCATATAGATGGAATCACATAATATGTGGTCTTTTATGATTGGCTTCTTTCACTTATCAGGTTCATCAATATTGTGGCATGTATCAGCATTTCTTTTTATTGTAGAATAATATTCCATTGTATGGATATACCACTTTTTATTTACCTATTCACCAGTTGATGAATATTTGCGTTGTTTCTACTTTTTGGTTATATTATAAATAATGCTGCTATAAACATTTATGTAAAAGTTTTGTGTGGACATGTTATTTCTCTTGTGCATATATACTGACTGCAATTGCTCAATTATATGGCAAGTTCAAATTTAACCATGAGAAACTGCCAGATTATTGTCCAATATGGCTGCACCATTATATATTTCCACTGGCAGTTTATAAGGGGTCTAATTCCTCCATCTCATTGACAACATGTTGCTATCTATCTTTTTTATTATAGCCATCTTAGTGGGTCTAAAGTAGGATCTTATTGTGGTTTTAACTTGAATTCCCCTGATGGTTATATTAAATATTTTTGAATTTCATCACACACCAAAAAATTCCTAAAAAATTAGTTTTCCAAGGGCCATAGTATGTCACTGAAAAAATAATAACTTTTTTATGTTTCACATGGAAAGATCAGGGACTATACATTAAGGAAATTCTTTTTTTTTAAAATATATTTTATTGATTTTTTTACAGAGAGGAAGGGAGAGGGACAGAGAGTTAGAAACATTGATGGGAGAGAAACATCTATCAGCTGCCTCATGCACATCTCCCACTGGGGATATGCCCGCAACCAAGGTACATGCCCTTGACCGGAATCGAACCTAGGACCCTTGAGACTGAAGGCCGATGCTCTATCCACAGAGCCAAACTGGTCAGGGCAAGGAAATTCTTCATATTATTAATTGCATGTTCTTAGCCTTGTTTCTAAATCCCAAAGTAATAAATAAAGCAGATTTAGACTAAGGCCTAAGAATAAAGTCTGACAGTAAAGAACACCTAATTTTCTTTTTTCTATTTTTAGATCATCCCTTTTATACCTTTCTCCCTCATTTATTCTTCTTTCTTTCAAGACAAGTAATGCATACTCATTTTGGGGGGAGGAGATTATGTTTGTGACCCCCTAGATTCTACTTGGGAGTGGAAAATATTAGAAATAAAAATATGATGCCTGCCCTTGTTCCCCAAGAATAGCAACATGTATTTACTCATCAAAGTTCAGTGTGTTTGTCCAGTTCAGCACTTCATCCACTTCCCATTCCATCACAGAATCTATTCCACCATCTTCAATAGATTGCATTAGCCCCTTTGATGCTCTTTTAATTAAACCTAGAGTTTTTAGACTTGTTGACTTAGCCTCCAGGTGTCCTTTATAGTACCTAAGTAGAGGAAAGGAAGAGAGACAAAAATCCTTTGGAATAGGTGATTACTAGTAGATGTACTTAGTATATATTGTTGTAACACTATTTAAATATAAACCATCTTTTTATTCTGCTTAACTCAAATACCTCTAAACCAAGTTCTATGTGATGGGATCTTTTGGAAAAAGCAAAGCAGCATAAGTAACCACACTAACCAGAGAAGTTTCATTTCAAAATTACCTCTCAGTAAGTTAGATTTTTATGATATAAGAAACCACTAAGTTATTACATCACTAAGTCATAGTATTATAGAATCAAAGCATCTTGGAGCCCAAATAATTGGCCAACTTGTTTTATAGATAAGGATATCCTGAAAGAGTTTAGTAACTTTTAGAAGGTCACGTTGCTAATGATAAATAGAAAGAGAGAAGATAAGAGAAAGAGAGGAATAAATAAAGGGAAGAGAGTTATCAACATCTTTTTTTTGTGTCAGGTACTTCTCATACATCATCTTCTTTCATTCTATTTAAAAAGCCAGCCATTTGAGACAGCTATTTTTATTCCCATTTTACACATGAGGAAATTGAGACTTAGAAAAATGAAGAAATTGTTCAATATTATGTATGTTATATATATATATATATATATCAGAGCCAGTATTCAAATCTGATTTTAAGCGCATACTTCTAAAGTACAGCTCTCTTGAAAAAACAAAAACAGAAGATGGAGGCATAGGTAAACGCCTGTACTCCCCACCTCCCACAACCATATCAAAATTACCAATAAAATACAGAACAACCATCATCTAGAACTGCTGGAAAGCAGACTGAATATAAGTCCTACACCTAGAAAAGTAAAGAAGAAAGCACACCGAGACTGGTAGGAGGTGCAGAGGCATGGAACAGGCTGGTCTGGCACCTACATGTACCACTTTTTTAATCAGGAGGGAGATCATCTCTGTGGAGGCTGCCTGGAGGAGCAAGGAGTCCCAGCTCCACACCAGACTCCAGCCCAGGGTCCTAGAGCTGGGAAAATAAGTACCTATGGGCAGCAAGAATTGTGTGCTGTAAAAACCAGTGTGGGTTGGGGCTTAGTGACACAGAGGCTGCTGAAGACCCAGCTGTTTCTCCTAAAAGGCCAGCACACTAACTGAACTTATAAGGTCTCACTTCCTCTGAGCTCCAGCACCACGGCAAGGCTCTGATGGACTCAGACACATATGAGGAGGAACTATATTTTCTGGCATCGAGGCAGGAACTCGGGGGTGGCTTTTTTTCCAGACGGAGATGCTCAGAGGAATCATTGTTTCTATGCTGGGACCTCCCCGGTTTCAGGGTTAACTGGCAGCCATTTCTGTTTGCTCTGCCCTGGTGATTCCTTGAGATCCTGCCTCATCCAATTTACAACCCCACCCAACCCGTGTGCAGTGGCTTTTGCATATGAATGGCCTGTCCTTGCTCAGGCTAAAATCTCTCAAGGAAGCTGCAGCTAGGTCAGGGAGCCTCAAACCTATCAATAAAAGGCCCAAGACCTGGCACCAGCACCAGCCTGCCTTGCTTCATAGCTGGGCCTCATCTGGGCACTTCCAAACCCGATACAAATAGGAGGAATCTTAATATCTCTCTGTAGCTTCTGCTGAGTGGCCTCAGGAAGTGGCTGACTTTGTACCTTCCTAGAGACCCACAAGCCAGTGTACTCAGTGGTCAGTATCAGATTATAACTCTACACATCCATAAGTGATACATTCGAGGGGCAGACTCAGTGAGCATCAAAGCCCCACTGAAGCAAGTCCTGATCCATAGGGTTGTCTCCTGCACAGCAGCTCTCCTACTGTAGTCACAGTTGGTCTTCATAGCCAATTGGCCTGGAGATCCATTCCTCCCAGTGACACCAATAGCAGTGCAATAAGACTGTGCACACAACTCACAAAAGGATACACCTGGAAATCCCAGCTCAGGTGATTGGGGAGGCTGAGCCACTGGTTCCTATAGAACACCTACTATACAAGGCCACTCTACCAACTCAAAGAGACATAGCAGCTTTGGCTAATGCATAGAAACAAACACAGGGAAGGACCCAAAATGTGAAGACAAAGAAACATGTCACAAATGGAAGAAAGCAAATTACTGAATATAGAGTTCAAAACCACAGTTATAAAGTTACTGAAGAATCTTCTAGAAACCTCCAAAAATAAATAGAAAAGAACCAGTCAAAAATATGCATACACTGACTGAAATAAAGAATAATATACAGAGATTCAAGAGTAGAGTGGTGGATTCTGAGAATCAAATCAATTATTTGAAATGTGAGGAAACAAAAAAACAGAAAATACAATAAAAAAGAGAAAAAAGAAAATACAATAAAAAAAATAAAGATAATGTAAGGAGCCCCTGGGACAACTTAAAGCATACCAACATTCGCATTATGGGGGTGCCAGAAGAAGAGAAAGAGCAAAATATTGAAAACCTATTTGAAGAAATAATGACAGAAAACTTCCCCTACCTGTTGAAAGAAAAGACTTATAAGTCCAGGAAGCACAGAGAATCCCAAATAAGAGGAATCCAAAGAGGACCACACCAAGACACATCATAATTAAAATGCCAAGGGCTAAAGAGAGAATCTTAAAAGCAACAAGAGAAAAGCAGTTAGTTTCTTACAAGGGAATGCCCATATGACTGACTATCAGCTGATTTCTCAACAGAAACTATGTAGGCCAGAATGGAGTGGAAAGAAGTATTCAAGTGATGAATTGCAAGGACCTACAACCAAGATTACCAGCAAAGCTATTATTTAGAATTGAAGATCATATAAAGAGCTTCACAGATAAGAACAAGCTAAAGGAGTCCATCACAACCAAACCAATATTATATAAAATGTTGAAGGATATTCTTTAAGAAGAGGAAGAAGAAAAAAAGAAAAAGGTCACAAATATGAACAACAAAATGGCAAGAAATACATACCTATCAAAAATTGAATCTAAATGTCAAAATAAATGAATAATAAATCTAATGATTAGAATAAACTTGTGAATAAAATAGAATCAGAGGCCTGGAAATGGAACAGACTGACGATTCTCAGAGGGAAGGGGCATAAGGGAGCAGGAAGAGATTAAACAAAGATCTGGTATGCATATATGTATTACCTGTGGACACAGAACATAGGATGGTGAAGGCCAGGGGAGGGGCAGGAATTGGGTGGAGGGCGACAATGGGGGGAAAAAGAGGGACATCTGTAATAATCTCAACAATAAAGATTTTTTAAAAATAAAGTACTGTTCTCTTATATTAGTCTGAGCACATAAATTAATGCATCCCACAAACATGAGTTGAGTGAATAGACAGAAGTTGTCCTTACTAAGATTACTAGAATGTAACATTTTTAGTGTTTTTCATTTTAAGATCTACATTGGAAGTGTAAATCCCTATAAAACATTTACAACAACCACTGGCACATAGTAAGTATTCAATAAAGAAGGCTTACACAATCCTGGATGGCAATAGATATGACAGTGAGAAGATATGGCCCTGACCTCATGAAGTTATTTGTCAGGCTTTAAATGGATAATGATCTATGAAAGCGAACACATTTTACAGAAGCAGAATCATGCATCTTGATTTAAGTTGATTAGCTAGAGCACAAATTTAAGAAAGTATGATTTCATCATTTTTCTAGAGTTCTTCATTTGCTTATTAATTTAATAGTTATTGAGTGTCTACCATTTGTAAAGCAATCTGTTCAAAAATGAAATTCCCTCATGGAACTTGCAATCTTACAATTCTATAATCTCTTCCCTGAACATAAAAGGCACTTAGTAGACATTGACTAAATGAAAGAATAATTAAATTATGGTACCAACTGGCCCATATTTATTAACTAATACTCATGTCACAACAAAAATGCATTTAGAAATCAGAAACTTCTGGAAGGCTGGGGGTGAATGGATTTTTTATCAGTCTCTCCATGTTTTAACTTTTCATATGTCCAGACACTTAAAATTAGATCCTTCTTTTTCCTTTTAATTATTATTATTTTTACTTGACTTTCTAGAGAGGAAGGGAGAGAAAGAAAAACATTAATCGGCTGCCTCCCGCACATCCCCAACTGGGACGAAACCCACAATCCAGGTATGGGTTCTGACTGGGAACTTTTCAGTATAAGGGATGATGTTCCAACCAATGGAGCCACACTGGCCAGGGCATCCCTTTATTACTTTAAGCTAGAGGCCTGGTGCATGAATGACACTTCCCCTAGTCCCCATTAATGGACTGCAGCTAGCCTGATGCTGGATTGGACCTGGATCCAACATAGAAAGGAAACTCTAGACACTGGTTTTGCTTCTAGCTCTATTGAAATCCTAACCCGGCTGGTGTGGCTCAATTGGTAGAGCACCGTCCCATGCACCAAGAGGTCGCCAGTTTGATTCTAGCAGGGGCACAAGCCCAGGTTGTAGGCTCGATCCCCATGGGGAGTGTGCAGGAGGTAATCTATCAATGTTTCTATCTCTCTTCCTCTCCCTTCTCGCAAAAAAAAAAAAAAAAAAAAAAATCAATAAAAAACATTTTTTTTTTAAAGAAAGAAATCCCAGCTACACTTCCTCTGTAGGGAAATGGTACTTTGGAAACACAGTGGTATAATTCCATGGAAATAAAGCTTTCTACCATATTTCAAAATAAATACATAACATAGTTATTTTACTAATAATAGAAAAAATTAAAAGCTTCAAATACTATATACTTTTTAGTAAGTCTTTCGTCAACTTACATTTGCCTCATCCATTCTATTTTTCTAATTTTTCTCTTTTTTTCTATATCTTGTTTTCTTTTCAGTTTAGAGAAATGAAATTTGATTTCCTTTTTGTCTCCCACAATTGCATCTTCAGGAGACATCCAAAACTATTGAGAAATAAAACAAGAATATACAAAATGTCGAAATACTAATTGTGAGGTTATCTGACTATACACAATAACTTCTGAGTGCTCAATACGAATATGCCAAGGTAGAAATAGAGGGTAAGATAAACCCTTGAAAGGTATTTCTAATTTAGTGATGGGTGAATAGCATAGGGAGCCTTCAGAGGCACAGGCCACGGAAAGATTGACCAGGTACTAATGTACCGAGGTACTTAAGAAGTATTTGTTGAATGAATAGACATAGTCTAAGTGTTTTAGTTTCTCACAAGAACAGATCTGACCTATTCTTAGTGCTGGTGGCTTTTGAAGACCCTGATCCTTAAGGAGTATAGGCAGGCTCCAAAAACACAGAAATCTCACCATTATGTCCTGAGAGTATGTGGTTTCCCTTGTATGACACTGTATCCTAACTGGTAGTCTATTTTCCTACTTCTGATTCATTCCCCTTCATCCACCATATACACATTAAATAATAAAGAGGAGAGTTTGCTCTTCCCCACAACATTATATATTTGCCACTATTAAAGTACATATTTATTGCATTATATTGAAATATCCTGTTTACTAAATGTCTTCCAAACTAAAAGGCAAACTGCTTGAAGAGATCAACTATGCTTATTTACTATTATATCCTTAGCATTTGGTACAATGCCTGACACATGGTTGGTGTGCAATCAGGTTTGCTGAATAAATGCATACCTTGATCAGTTTCACTTTTCATATTTAGTATATTCAACATACCAATTCTATCATCTGAGAACTGAAGATCTGATGAAGATATTTGAGGCAATATAAACAAACATCTAGAGCTACAGAACTAGATCATATTAATCTATAAAGTGTAACTTTATTATCCATAAAGTAGTGAGGACATGTGGTATTTTTCTTTCATTGACTGGCTTCCTTCATCTAGCATAATGCTCGTATAAATTTATGAAAATAAACAGATACAGAGGCAGAACAGCCTTGAACAGACTGTCAACCTACAGCTAGAAGGCTGGGGAGGGATGGGGGAGTTAAAAGATCAATTGAAAGACTTGGATGCATGCATATGAGTATAATCAATGAATACAAGAAACTGGGGGTAGGGGAGGAGGAGGGAAGGTCAAGGGAAAAAAATGGAGACCTATCTAACACTTGTTGTAATACTTTAACCAATAAAACAAAATTAAAAAAAATATATATGTAAGCATAAATAAAAGTCATACAATTTACTTCTAAAAAATGTAACTTTACAAATATCTTTAGGTAGAAATTGTTTCCACAAAAGAGATTAAACATGGGTGTCTATAGAAAAGTTCCTGAATCACATATAGCATTAGGATCTATGTATATTTAAAATCATTCTGTTCAATTAATATGAATACATGTTAAGTTTCCCAACACCATGAAAATTCAAATGATTTCCCACCAGTCTCTGCTATTATTAGCTCTGTAAGAAAAAAATGTTATATTGTTCTCAAGAACCCCCACTTCTAGTTCAAGTATTAATATAGAGTCAACAACTTCACACTTGCTTTGATATCAAAATGCTGAGTACCAGGGAGTACCTAAAGATGGCTTCAATCAAAACTACTAAAAGTAGAAATAAAAGTAAGAAAAAAAGAGATATATTCCCGTATCTTGAAATCTCATTAGTAATCCCAGAGTAGTTAACTAAGCAGTTTTTATCAGCCACATTACTAGGATTTGCTATTTAAAAAATTAATTTTAAAAAGGATAAATTGGTTTACAAATATAAAGGATTCAAAATAATTAATATTCTTTTTTCTTACTCTTTCAGAAACAAGCCTCCAGCCATTGTTCTCTATACGACGATACCAGCCTCTGCGATCCTGTTTCTGAGGATTATCACTTCTAATATGAGATGCATATTTTCCTGAAAGTTTTGTGTAATCTCTAGGGCTATTAGCACACAGATCTTCAACATGTCTTTCAGTAAAAATTTTATAGTATATGTTAGGTGGAAATTTAACCTGTTGATGGAAAAGTACAAAGGACTGTTGCGATCTAATAACAAAATGGTTTCCATTTAAAAAAATTAATCTTTAAAATTAAATATAAATGTGCTTTTAAAACCACAAATAAGAATTCATTCATACTTACACCACCAAATCTGAATCGTACATGAATGCCAGCTGCAGCATCTAGAAGCTCTGCCTATAAAAAATATTACTTTTTAACATTCTGTTATACTAATTCACTACTTCTCACTCTATCATGTTAAAATAGTTGCTGAATATTGATTTTTTATAAAATAAGGCAAGTGACTAAACCTCAGTTATTTTTAAATTAGAAGATATTTTAATTTCTTATAGTTATCTAAAAGTAAAACAGCTTACATAACTAGCAAAATAATATGAAACTATGCTTCCTTTCTATGCAATATATAAGTATAAAAGTTAAATTATTTGTTATTCATAAAACTGAAGTTTAAATAAGTCCTCAGGTAAATTCAGAGAAAAAAATTGTGATTGGTCAATTTGTATTGAAAGGCAATATAGATGACCTTTCCTAACTAGCTTTTATTAAATAAAAAATCCATGTTTAAATTTCTTAAGAAGTGTATATAATTGGTATTCTAAATTTTAGTGCCCTGGATCAAATGGAAAATAGAGAAAAAAATATTTGGTCTTCTATTAGAAGACAGTTCCACCTGTCTCCTAATAATATTAAATTAGATGAGAAAATAGATGCTATTCTAAATTGTTCAGTCCATAAAGCCTAAAAAACATTAGTTTTACATAATTTTCTCCTGAGTAAAAATTATACATAATACACACATATGTGGCCATACTTCAAATATGAATAAAGATGTTTTATAACAGGATCTCAAAGTATACATTCATAAAATTTATATTAATGTATATATGCCTAACAACAGAACATCAAAATATGTAAGGCAAACACTGATAGAACTTTAAGGACAACTAGAACAATCACTATTATAGTTGGAGACTTCAAACTCCTCCATCAGTAATTGACAGATTCAGCAGACAAAAAAATCAATACGGCCATAATTAAACAATGCAGCACCATCAATATCTGGATCACTATTTATTGAACACTTCATTCAACAATAGCAGAATATACATTCTTCTCAAGCTCACAAGAAACATTTACCAAGATAGAACACTTTCTGGGCCATAAAAAACACATCTTAAAAAGGTAAAAGAATAGAAATCATATAAAGTAAGCTCTCAGAACCCAGTGAAATTAAACTAGAAATCAGCCCTGGCTGGCATGGCTCATTTGGTTGAGCACTGTTCAATGAATCAAAAGGTGGCAGGTTCCATTCCCAGACAGGGTACCTTCTGGGTTTCAGGCTTGGTCCCCTGTGGGGTGGAGCGGGGGATGGCGGGAAGAAGGAGGGACGTTCAGGAAGTAGCCCATCAATGTTTCACTCTCCCATTGATCTCTCTCTCTCTCTCTCTCTCTCCCTATTCCTCTCCCTCTCCCTCCCTCCCTCTCTTTCTTTCTTCTTTCCTCTCACTCTAAAAATCAAAAACACATATTTTTAAAAAATAAATGAAAATAAACTAGAAATCAGTCACAGAAGGAGAGATGAAAGCTCCCAAAATTAAACAATACACCTCTAAATAACAAATGGGTCAAATAAAAAGTCTCAAGATTTAAAATTTTAAATATTTTTAACTAAATGAAATGAAAATACAACTTATCAAAAATTGTGAGATGCAGCAGAAATAGTACTTATAGGACAATTTATAGTACTGAATACATATATTAGAAAACTACAAGGATCTGAAATCAGTAATCTAAACTTCCACTTTAAGAAACTAGGAAAAGAAAACAAATTAAAAATAACAAAAGAAATGAGAAAAAAAAGAAATCAATAAAATTAAAAACAGGAAATCAATTAAAAAATCAAAGAAATAAATGCTGATTCTTTGAAAAGATCAATAAGATCAATAAACTTTTGGCAGGCTGACTGGAAAAAAAAAAGGGAGAAAAGAGACAAATTACTAATATCAGAAATGAAAGGACCATCACTACTGATTTCATAGGCACTAAAAGGATAATAAATATTGGCCTGGCCAGCATGGCTCAGCAGTTGAGTGTCAACCTATAAACCAGGAAGTCACAGGTAAATTCCTGGTGAGGGCACGTGCCCAGGTTGTGGGCTTGATCCATAGTGGGGTGTTCAGGAGGCAGTCAATCAATGATTCTTTCTCATCATTGATGTTTCTATCTCTCTCCCTTCCTCTCCCTTACTCTCTGAAATCAATTAAAAAATATAAAAAAAGAATAATATTATGAATAGCGCTATGCCCACATATTTGATAACCTATATAAAATGAATCAATTCTTTGAGAGAAACAATATGCTAAAACTAACACAAGGAGAAATAGAAAATATGAATAGACCAATATCTATTTTAAAAATGGAATCAATAATTAACATTTCAGAACAGAAAGCACCAGGTCCAGGTGATCACTGGTGAATTCTACCAGATATTTAATGAAGAAATACTAATTCTCTACCACCTCTTCCAGGAAACACTTCCTAACACATTCTATAAGGCTAGCATTGCCTGAATACCATAACTAGACAGATACATTATAAAAAAGGAAAACTATAGACCAATATGTCTCATCAACACAGATGTAAAAGTCCTCACAAAATATTAGCAAATCAAGTCCAACAACGAATAAAAAGAATTATACAACACTAGAGGCCCAGTGCATGGGATTCGTGCACTGGGGGGCTTCCCTCAACCCAGCTTGTGCCCTCTCACAGTCCAGGACCCCTAGGGGGATGTCTGCCTGTAGGCGGTCAGACATCCCTCTTGAAGTCCAGGGTTCTCACAGTCTGGGAACCATTGTTCCTTGCCACCCACCTGCAGCAGTGGTGGAAGAGGCTTCCACCACTGCTGCTGTGCTTGCCAGCCATGAGCCAGGCTTCTGGCTGAGCAGCACTCCCCCTGTGGGAGTGCACTGACCACCAGGAGGTAGCCTCTGTCCCCTGGTGGTCAGTGCATGTCATAGCAACCGGTTGTTCTGCCGTTTGATTGATTTGCATATTAGGCTTTTATTATATAAGATGACTGAGTGGGATTCATTCCAGGTACACCAGGCCATAATTACATTATATAAATAGGCCTGTGCCCACTCACAGTCTGGGACCGCTCAGGGGATATCCACCTGCTGGCATGCCTGGCCAGCCTGGGTGAGGGGTTGATGGCTGTTTGCAGGCTTCCCAAGGCCCCTAGTGGGAACTGTCACCCCATGGGGGTGTGGCCAGTCTGGGTGAGGGGTTGAGGGCCATTTCAGGCTGCCCACAGTCCCTTTAGGGTTCGGATCCCTACTGGGGTGCCTGGCCAGCATGGGTGAGGGGCTGAGGGCTGTTTTCAGGCTGCCCACAGCCCCTTCAGGGTTCAGGTCCCTACTGGGGTGCCTAGCTAGCCTGGGTGAGGGGATGAGGGCTGTTTCAGGCTGCCCACAGCCCCTTCAGGATTCGGGTCCCTACTGGGGTGCCTGGCTGCAAGCAGGTATCTGGGATTTATTTAACATCTATAATTAAAACTTTGTTGCCTTGGTTGCCCCCCTCCCAAGCCCAGCAGGTATTTGGGGTTTGTTTATCTTCTATAATTAAAACTTTGTAGTCTTGAGTAGAGCTCAGGGCCCACAGGGCCCTGGCTTCCTCCATTGCCTGGGGCAACTCCAGCTCCGTGGTTGTCACCATTTTAGTTGAGTTAATTTGCATATTTGCTTCTGATTGATGGGCGTGGATTGTGGGTGTGGCTCATGGGTATAACAGAGTGAGGGTCAATTTGCATATTACTCTTTTATTAGATTAGATGATTGAGTGGGATTCATTCCAGGTATGCCAGGCCATTATTACATTATATAAATAGACTAAAGAGGAAAAATCATATGATTATATAAACAGAATGAGCATTTGACAAAATCCAACACAAATTCATGACAAAAATCTTTATCAAACTAGGAATAGAAGGCTACTTCTTAAACTAAACTTGGTAAAGAACATTTACAACAAACTTACAGTAAACATCATACTTATTGGTGAGAAACTAGATACCTTTCTTCTAAGATCAGGAACAAGGCAAAGATATCCTCTCACTGCTCCTATTCAACATCATACTGGAAGTCCTGGCTAATGGAAGAATAATAAAAGAAAATAAAAGCAGCAAAAACAATTTGTAAACCTGTCTTTGTTCCCGGATATCATGATTGTCTATTATAAAAATCCCCAATGAGCCCTGGCTCATGTGGCTCAGTTGGTTGGGCATTGTCCCATGCACCAAAAGGTTGCTGGTTTGATTCCCAATCAGGGCACATGCCAGAGTTTTGGGTTAGATCCTCAGTGGGGCTGAGGTGGGGAGTGCATGAGGTAGCTGATCAATGTTTTGCTCTCATTTCTATGTTTCTTTCTCTCCCTCTCCCTCTCCCTCTCTCTCTCCCCCTCTCCCTCTCCCTTTCTCTCTCAAAAAAATTGCAATGAGTCAATGAAGACATTTTCGTAACTAATAAGCAATTATAATAATACTAGAGGCCCGATGCACAAAATTCATGAATGGGTAGTGTCCCTTGGCCTGGCCAGTAATCAGGGCCAATCTGTGGAATGACTAGCAGGCAGCAGGGTGATCAGGAGGGCCCCCACTGGCACCCGCCTTGGCTAGCCTAGGGCCTGCAGGCTGAGGGTAGCACCTGTGTTTAGTGTCTGCCCCCTGGTGGTCAGTGTACATCATAGCAGCCAGTCATTCTACTGTTCAATCCATTTGCATATTAGGCTTTTATTATACAGGATTGGAGGATATTATTTTAACATACAAAAGTGATTTGCTTTCTTATACACCAGCAATGATGAACTGTAATTTGAAATAAAACCCACAATGCCATTTACATTAGCATCAAAAAAGTAAAATACTTAGGTATAAATCTAAAAAATATTTGAAAATCAATATGAGAAAAACTATAACACTGTGATAAAATAAATAAAAGAAGATCTAAATGAAAGGAAAAATATTCCATGTACCTAAGAAATATCCCATGAACTAGGAAAATTCAATACTGTCAAGATATCCATTCTTCACAACTTGGTCTGTAGATTAATGCAATCCCAATTAAAATACTAGTAAGTTATTTTGTAAATGTGGACAAAATTATTCTAAATTTTATATGGAAAAGCAAAAGACTTAGAATATCCAACGCAATGTTGAAAGAGAACAAAATTGGAGGGCTCATACTACCCAACTTAAGGACTTACTATGAAATTTACAATAATCAAAACAATGTGGTGTTATTGGAACAGAAGAAAGAGCTGTCTACATAAATACAGTCAACTTATCTTTAGTTAGTTTATTTTTCATTATTTATTGTGGAAAAATGTACATAACATATATACATATAACAATTAATATCTTAACCATATACAGTTCAGTGGTATTAAATAAATTGTTGTGAAAAGCATTACCACCATTCATCTTTGACAATTCAATGGAGGAAGGATAATCTTCAACAAATGATGCTGAACAACTACACATCCACATGTAAAATTAAAAAATAACAACAACAAATCTAGACACAGATCTTGCACCTTTCACAAAAATCAACTGAAAATGGATCATAGACCTAGATGTAAAATGCAAAACTATGAACTCCTAATAGATAACATAGGAGAAAATCTAGGTAACATTGGGTTTGATTGTGACTTTTTCTCCCCCAAATCAGCATTTGGCTTTTATTGCATCATTAAAATCTCATAAATAAGTCTGAGGAATTATCCAGCCCCTTGCTGCTTCTGTAGCTGGACAACTTAGATTCATCAGCCTGCTGAACTGTTTCTTTTCAGAAGCATAAATACCATCCAAAATTTTTCTGATATCCTTGTTTTTAATTGTTGTGGCTGCTGAATCAAAGCAGCTGAGTTTGATATAAGTTCAAGTCATTCCCTTCAAGAATTAACTCAACTTTCTGGGCTTGAGATACTGAACACACAACGCCTGAGCTCATCTGAACCCTGTGAATGTATTTTTTGCCCAAGAGATTTCTGATTTCAACATGACCATCATTCTCCTGAATAACGACATTGATGGGGAATGAGTGTAAACAGATCTCATCTTGGAAGGGAAGCTCAGTGTAACACCCTAGATCATGTGCTGTATATGACTGAAGATAGTGTGAACGGTGGCCAGTTCCTTCCTATTTGCTACCATTTGTCAACTAGGAGTCTCTTCTTTTTCTCTCTAGGAGACTGAGTTCTACATTGATGACATGATGGAAGTCCCTCTGCATGGTTCCCCTGGGGCCATTCACATAACTGTGAATCCCTTCAGAGTGATGTCAACATTTTCTGGAATGTTGACAGTCTGATTGCTAAGACTAATCATCTTCGCAGTACATGTGGCAAAGAGATGGTGTTGACTTTTTAGATAAAACACCAAAAGCATGAACGTGAAAGAAAAAATTTATAAGATGGGCTTCATTAAAATAAATGCTCTGTGAAGGACACTATTAAGAGAATGAAAAGGGAAGTATTTCTTGGGAAGAGAGAAAAATGCCAATTTTATATGATTTTCATAAGTCAAATATGAATATTGCAATCTCTTGTATAAGCATAAAAGAATGATAACAGAGAGGGAAAATGTAACAACAGAAAAATAATCAGTCCAAAAGAGCCAGTAACTTATTTTTTAAAAATAACATAGAGCATTTGAGCATATAGTCAGTAAGTAGTAAAATATTAACAATTACATTGAATGTGAATGGAGTAAATGCTCCAAGAAAAGACAGAGTATCCTACTAGACTAAAAAAAAGTTAACTAACAATTACCTGCCTACAAAAGACACAGCTAAATACAAAGATTCAGAATATTGAAAATAAAATAATGAGAAAGATGTACCATGCAAACAATGATGAAAAAAAAATAGATGATGTGGCTACATTAATATCAGAGATCTTGGACTTTAAAGCAGAGATTATTACTAGAGATTATTACTAGGGACACTTTGTACTAATGAAAAGGTTCTATTTATAAGAAAAACAAAATAATCCTATATTGATATTCAGTCTACAGCATGGTCTCAAAATATATAAAGTATCAGGAAAATCACAAATCTTTAATCACAGTGAAAGAGCTTAACACATCTCTCTTAGTAACTGATAGAACTAGGCAAAAAAATCAGTAAGGATATGGATGATTTGATGAACATAGTTGACAATTATGATCTAGTTGACATCTGTAGAGCACTATGCTTAACAACTGCAGAATACATATCTTTTCAAGAACAAATAAAAATGTATAAAATTGAAAATAACAGAGTATTGAAATTGCAGAGCAACTAAGATCAAGATTGATAATAAAAAGATGATGATTCCCAAATGTTTGGAAAAAGATATAATTTCAAATAACCAAAAGAAATCAAATTAAACATTTTAAAATCTTTTTAATTGAGTTTGATTAAAATATTTGACTTGTACAAAACTTGTACACTGTCGCTAAAGCCATGCATAGATACAAATTTATATACATATTTTATATATATAGTATATATCAGAAAAGGCTAAAAATCAATAAAGTTAGCATCCATTTCAAAAAGTTAAAAAGTAACAGCAAATACAACTCAAAGAAAATATAAAGAGAAATATACTATACAGCAGAAGATGAAGTAGAAAATAAATGAACAATAGAAAGGAACAACAAAGCTGAAAGTTGGTTCTTTGAAAAGACTAATAAAAGTGAGAAAGCCCGATGAGATTGGCTAAGAAAGATATATATATATATATATATATCTATCTTAGCCAATCTCATCTATATATATATATTCCCATCTTTTTTATCTATTCATTCCTTGATTGGTACTTAGGTTGTCTTTTTTTATTGAATTTATTGAGGTAATATTGGTTAATAAAATTATACAGGTTTCAGCTATACAATTCTATAATACATCATCTCTCTATCTTATTGTGTATTCACCACCCCAAGTCAAGTCTTCTTCCATCACTATTTACCTCCCATACCCTCTTCTACCTCCTCTCCATCCCCATTTAGACTGTTTTCATATCAGGCTATTGTGAACACACAATAAGATAGAGAGATGATGTATTATAGAATTGTATATCTGAAACCTGTATAATTTTACTAACCAATATTACCCCAATAAATTCAATAAAAAAAGACAACCTAAGTACCAATCAAGGAATGAACAGATAAAAAAGATGTAATAGAATAATATGTGTGTCAGTCAGACACACACATATGCACAATGCTACATTTTCTTAATCCATCTCTATATATAAACTAGGGGCCCGGTGCACGAAGTTTTGTGCATGGGGGGCAGGGTCCCTCAGCCCAGCCTGCCTCTTCTCACAGTCCAGGACCCCTCAGTGGATGTCCTACTGATGGCCACAGTCTGGCAGCAGAGGCTCAGAGCAGGCGCTGTGTGTGTATGTGTGTGTGTGC
>PVJC01035825.1:0-18040 GCA_004026665.1 Murina feae | reverse complement strand
CGGAGCTGAGCTGAGGGGCGCAGCTTCACTTTCGCTTCTGCCGCAATGGAAAGGGCTGTTTACTCAGGTCCGGGAGTGGCGGCCGCCATGTTGGCTGGGCTAATTTGCATACAGCCGCTCTGATTGGCTGGTGGGCGTGGCTTACCCTGTCTCGGAGAAACGGTTAATTTTAATATTTCGCTTTTATTAGTTTAGATTGTTCCCTATTGCCTCCTGTACTCTCTATGAGATGAAAGTGTTAACAAAGCAAAGCAAAAATATGGTAAACTATCTACCTTAGAATTAAATATACCTCCAAGCAGAGTCATTGGAAAATATTACCTTGCCTCTAGGCAAACACAGATTCTGCCTTCGTGACTCTATCTATCCCAGAGCCATCTTTCCTATATATTAAGCCATGATTTAGAAATGTAAATTCAGTTCACTGGTACCATCTGCAAAACCAGAACAGTTCTGAAAAAACAACAACAGTGAATTAATACCACTTACTAACAAGTCATCAATTTATGATAGTGCACCATGTTAAGCAGTTATAAAAATAAAAGGGAAAATTTTTAAAGAATTTTGAAAATAAGCTTATGTTTTGTATTCCTCCCTCTGAAGAACCAGCCTCTCCTCTCGGAAACAGGCAGCCTGGAGTTCAGTCTTGCCTTCACTTTTTTGTGCCTTTGTAGCCTCATTGATAATATAGGGAAATAACAAAAGTGATATTGTGCATAAAAGCAATATTGTGATAAGATAATGCATATCAAATACTTATTTCAGTGTATAATGTATAACATACTACATTTAAGGCTATTATGTCATCCATTCATTCAGCAGCTATTCTTTGAATGTACAGATGTCAGTGCCAGGCACTATGCTTGGTGCTAGTGGTAGATAGAGCAGTTAACAGAACAGACATTCTGTCATCATAGAGTTAATCTGAACAAACAGTGAAAACTAAGCAGGGATGACGACCCATTCTTCTGCCTGCCAACTCAATCAAGCGGTAATAAGTGTGAGCCTCACTGAACAAATGGTATTGCTTCCTCTGAGTCAGTTCCTACATTAATGAGATGAGTAATGGCCACTTTTAATTATTTAAGATCCATGAGCACACACAGAAATAGTTGGGCTTTTGAACTTTCCATTTAAGCCAAATTTCAATTGTAGTAATTATAGTCTGCTTACTTCATTTCCCCATGATGTATCAATGTTGTCTTCCTTTTCTTTTTTAGATTTCACTCAAAGCTTCCTGTTTTCAACTGTGTTATTGGGAGACAATAATCATTTCAATTCAGATACAAAAAGAAATAACCATTCTAAATAGTCTATTTTTTAGTTTAGAATAAAAGGTCATGAAAATTAGCAAGAAAAATAGCAGAGATTGATGAAATGGACACAACTCTACTAGCCTCATAAACTTTCTTCTCCAGTGAATCTTTATTTCAAAGAATAAAGATTCTTTCCATTTAAAGTTTAAAAACATTTTTATCAGAAGGAAAAAGGGTATCTTAATCATTATCACAGTTATTATTTGTATAGCACTTAACCATGTATAAAGAACTTTCACATTTATTGCTTAATCTTATCTTCTCTCTAGACAGTCATGGAAGATGTTTTCATTTGCTTTAAGAAAAAGGTAAAATGAAATGAAATCAATATTCCACTGGTATAAATATGTACCTATGATTTTATGTAGGTACATATACCTACATATGCATAAAATAAATGTTACTAATATAAAGGATACATAGCACACAATTTACAAATAGTATTAAAAACAGACATTACTTTTTTAATTTTTTTATTGCTTAAAATATTACAAAGAGTAGTACATATATCTTCTTCCCCCCTGCCCTTGACCTTTCCCTGGCCTCCCCTCTTGCCTCCCCTCTTGCCTCCCCACATTGGTTATGCTTATATGCATGCATAAAAGTCCTTTGGTTGATCTCTTTCCCCTCCCCTCCCCGGCCTTCCTGCTGTAGTCTGACAGTCTGATATTGCTCTGCTTCTGTATCTATTTTTCTTTATCAGTTTATAATGGTCTTTATTATCCATAAATGAGTGAGGACATGTGGTATTTTTCTTTCATTGACTGGCTTATTTCACTTAGCATAATGCTCTCCAGTTCCATCCATGCTGATGCAAATGGTAAGAATTCCTTCTTTTTTATAGCAGCATAGTATTCCATTGTGTAGATGTAACACAGTTTTTTAATCCACTCATCTACTGATGGGCACTTAGGCTGTTTCCAAATCTTAGCTATGGTGAATTGTGCTGCTATGAACATAGGGATGCATATATCCTTTCTGATTGGTGTTTCTGGCTTCTTGGGATATATCCCTAGAAGTGGGGTCATTGGGTCAAATGGCAGTTCCATTTTTAAATTTTTGAGGAAACGCCATATTGTATTCCATAGTGGTTGTACCAGTCTGCATTCCCACCAGCAGCACATGAGGGTTCCTATTTCTCCGCATTCTCTCCCTTTACTTTTTATTGTAAATTCCATATAGCCACTTGATTCTCACAGAAAGCTTTCATTGATTTTTACCCAAATCTTAAAACCTTAGCCAAACTACAGTTGCAACTGGCAAATAGATATAGTTCCAATATGAATACTGGTTAATATTTTCATACATTAATGAGTAAGATGAAAGTGAAACAACAAAGACATACGTTGTCTTCTGTTTGTCAATAATATAAGTGAACCTTTTATTGGATCGGATAACAGCTTTCCATTTTCTGTGCTCTTCTATAGAGATACCTCCTAATTCTTATATGAATTATTACTTTTCCATATTTCCTTAAGTCTAGGCAATTAATAAAACAAAAGAATCAAGTACTAATATATAGCATCTGCTGACTTCCATGGTATAAACACTCCCACCGTGGCTGACTTCAAGCTGCCAAAGTTAACATCACTGAATGCAGAGTTAGGAAGAGATGTGGAGCAGTATATTAGGTAGTATTTCCAATGTATACGTACAAGAGTTGTAAATAACTCAAGAGTATACATAATAACAAAATGTAATTAAATAGGAAGTGTGAGTTCTTAGTATTCACTATCTTTGTATTTAATGTAATTTAATTTACTAGCTTATATAATTTAGTTTTTAACAAATGGCTCTCAAGATTGATAAAAATTTTACCACTCAGTATGAGCCAGCTCCAGCTCATCACTGACATACTCCATTTATTCTTTAAGAGGACTCAGCATAAAACACACGCAATAACCCTTAGTGTCTGATCACAAGAGCCTTAGTCTCTTCTTTCCTGCCAGCTTCTGTTGGTAAGAGCATTTCTGCCTCCATCACTTTTAGAATCGGATTTTTTCTCTTTTCTCATTTATGAGTCTGTCCTTTACCAGGCATTTTACCCCAGAATTGATTTAGGCATTTTGTCTTCCTATCAGACTCTTAACTTTTTCAAAATAGTAGGGATTGGATTTGCTTCTATTTCAATGCAATCTCTAATTCATGAATGTTTAATTTCCATCCTCCCTCCCTTCCTCCTTTCCCAATGAACATACAATACAGAACAGTGGGAAGGATTCAGATGTCTAAGTTTCATGTCTAGTATTATAAGCTTTAAACACAAGATCATATCTTTTAGTTCAATGTTTAATAATCTTTTTAAAAGCTATCTTCTTTAAAATAAGAAGGAACTGATAGAAGATATCATTCTCATTTTTTTACTTGTCTCCCTCTCTGCCCCATGCTGATGGATATAATTACCTCCAGATATAATTTTGATTTTTAAACATCTGAATATGATACCCTATCAAACTATACAATGTTTAATTTATATGGGTACTGCCCAGTCGGAGTTATAGGAAGTTTTAGATTTAGGAAGACTTTAAAGCAAAGAAGAATAGTGAGGTTAACTTAGTTACAGACAGAAACATTTTTAAGCATCTCATTGTAGCACAAGTAACCAGATGAAAGAACATTATTGATACACATACAAGTAAAATGATCCCAGCAGGCCTAGTTGTCTCCCTTGCTTATCTCTCATTAGGGAGATAAGCAACGTCATTTACAAAGATGATTTGAACCCATTTCCCAGGTGATTTGGGTAAGTTTGGATGCACTCTATGCCCAGCATAAGTGATCATTTTTTCCTTTATACCTTTTAAAATGCATCTCTCTCTCTATCCTGTTCTGTTTTAAGTTTTTGTAATTATGTGTCTGATATCTCCACTAGATTATGATTGAATCTTTTTTAATCTTTATATTTCCCAGTCTTGTGTGGTGCCTGATGTGAACTTAATATTTCATAATGATAAATGAATAAGTCATCTGGGCATCAACCACTCTCAGATTTTCCTGCGAGTGGTTACATCTTCTTAGGACTCAGATGAAATCCATTTGTTCTTCCTCCTCTCCTGCACTAACTCCCATCTCTACTCACCAGGGAGTGCCCTCACATGAACAAAGTGATTTCTCTACTTAATGTGTTTACATTTGTGAAGTGTTTGGCTTAAAAGTGGTCCTGGTTTTCCTAATAGCAGTCAATTCATCAGGAAGGATTCTGTTCTTCCTCCATCGGGGCCATAAAATGACATAGTTCTGTGCCGGTGTAGTCAACCTCCAAGCCACACAGATGGACTGAAGTCAAGTTGAGGGCAACAGAGTCAGATAGAAGAGTCAGGGAATGGTAAGTAATAGATTATGATCTGCCTGCCTGCCAGCTCCACAGACCTTGCTGGGGAGGGAACAAGGGCTATGTTTCCGAATGGTGCTTTCCTCCATCTCAATCAAAGCGGGTAAAAAATCACTATTTCTTTACTTTCAGTCCTTCTGTGCCTTAAGGCAAGTTACAGAAATCAGTGGTCCTCCACACAAACCAGGCTCAGGCCTACTTTCCTCACTGTCTTGTCCTTCACTTCATTTTTCTAGTTAAAGTGTATGGGTTCACAGGATGTGTTCTGTTTAATAATAGAGAACAGCACATATTTCCAGGCTGTTTTTTTCTTCTCAGGATATATTTTTCAGCACTTTGGAGAGTGTCGGGGCTTGCCTGGTGCGATGATAATAATGTATTCTCTCATAAGAAGCCCCGGTTCTTCAGATGGGAGCTCATTTATACTCCACCATTCCCACAATGGGGAAGAAGGTACAGCTTTCTGAAATGAAATGAAACGTACAGAGATAGTAGATGATTGAAATGGAAAAATAATTTAGGCTCACTGATTCCTACTCTACAGAAATTGAAGGACTCATGAGATCTGACCTGTGCTTGGGCCCAGTCAGGTTTGAGTTTCTGTTAGGTCACTGCATCTCGACCTTAGGCAGTGTGTGGAAAATGTGAGGGTTCTTCTGATTGGGGCCTCTATTACTCACTCAAACATTCACTGAGGGTTTAGGTATTAATATTCAAAGCAAAAAAGACAGCCCTTGCCTCTAGTAACTCAAAGATCAGGAAGAGTGAGAGGGCAGAAACAAAGACAGTATCTCAAGATAATTCATTACAATGGTTTGTGCATAAGTGCTGCAGGCACAGCTGATTCTGTGAGCGTGAGAACTGAAATCATCACAGCTTTCACTGTGAGTCTTAAAAGGAGTAATAGTTCTCCCTGTAGACAGGGGCGGGAGGAAGAGAGCACAGTCCAACACCCGGAGGCATAAAGAGTCCAGGAACTTTCCTCACTTCATTCTGGTATAAAATTTCTGTTCAAAAATTGCAGTGATAGGTAGTGTTTATATTTAGTCAGTTACACATTAAAATTTTTAACTGAACTTATTGGGGGTGACATTGGTTAATAAAATTATGTAGGTCTCAGGTATATGGTTCTACAAACATCATCTGTATATTGTATTGTGTGCTTACCACCCCAAGTAAAATTTAACATGCAGTGCACATAATCCTGAAATTCTCTTGGATATTTCTTTTAAAGGGAAAAATAAAACAAAAATATACTTCAACCCTTTTCCCAAAAGAGAAAGGTTAATTAATCCCAGATGAACAGAAGGGAAATATATACATTATTATAATATTTTTAAAACACTGACTCTCCTCTTCAGACACTCCTCATTTTATTAATTATAAAGGCCCTTGCAAGAACAATTTTAAATTAATACTTTTAGACAAGCAAATCTTAGTGTAAGCTCCGTGAAGATTAAATTGTTTCTTTTTTTGTACCTGGTCCTGTGTTGTTTTCGGCAATGTCTTTCACAGGGATTTTTTGTCCAATAGAAAGTACATTTTCCCCAAGGCAAGCCCTAGGTGGAATTAAAGAATGACAGGTGGGCTCTCCTAAGGGCCTGACAAATGTTGCCTTAGGGAACTGGTTTGCACTACAAAGGGCCTCCCTGTTCAGGGAGATGAAAAGAGCTCAACTGTGGATTCCTGATATCTTTTAAAATGTCTGTTCCTATGATCAGGAGTCCCATCCTGAGACAGCACCACCTTCCTTCCTCCATTGAGTGTTTCCTTGAGGTCAGGCCTGAATATTTTTGGTGAGAACTTGTCAGGACAAAGGCAGACATGTAGTCTTGGGTCTTCAGAAATGATGTCTACCTCTTCACAGTTGTATAAGTTGTAATTGTTGTTCTCTGGAGTCAGAGCCAGGTAGAAAGTTCCAGAAGCTGGAATTTTCTACTGATCTACAACTATAACTCATCCTTTTTTGACCCTCAAGTTCCTCAACTGGAAGGGACTAAAAATACTCATCTCACAGGGTATTGATGTGAAATAAACTAAAAGTATGAAGCATCTTTCAAATAGTATTCATTAAATATTCATTTATTCATCCAACTAATAGTTGTTACAAGCCATTAGTCATTCCCCTTATTGCACCAAAAGTCAGAAAGTTACAGAAATTTGTGAAAGCTACTGCACTGGAGAGCTTTATATTTATGACTGTCCCTCAAACAGTTCCTAAGGGTATAGTCCATGTGAAGACTTGATAATAAGTAAAGACACAGAAAAGGAGCTCCCCTAAAATCACCCAGTGTCAGACTCCCCATTCCCTTTTACCTTTTCTCTACTCACTCCCCACCCCCAGCAGCTATCAGAGGACTAGGCAGTCACAGAAAGAGGACAAATGGTTGATTTATTGAAATTTTATGAGTTAGCACCCAAGGGTATCCTGCTTATGGTAAGAGTTCTTCTTCTGAGTTTTAAGCTTCCTAGTACTCAGCACTAGTATAAAACACAGAAATGCCTACTCAGGATTTTCCACCCCCAAAGAGTCCCCAGAGATTGGAATAACCTGAAAAGTTAGCATCCTTTCCCTGTCTTATAGCAAGCATATTCCATCTTTCTTTTCAGCCATTAACTTCTCTACCTAACAACATCTCAACACCAAGTCCCCAGACACAGACTTGCCCATATACAACCCATCAGCTCAGATATGCACTATACACTTGTATCCTTTAAGAAACACACTCATATACCCTTAAGAAATAGTATTTTTCAAAACACAGGCATGCACACAACCATACTTACAAAGCGAATAATATGCATTTGAGGTTGTTACTTATTTACATGTCCATTGCGGGGGAGTCCATAGGAGAAGTTGGTAGGAAAGAAGGTGAAGAAGAGTCAGCAATGACCCATGTATCCCCCTTTTCTGCCCAGAAGTACTGATAACTATTCTATCATTATTAGGTAGTTAAAAAGAGTAGTCATCCTGGTAATGGAATCCCAACCATCTAAGTAAGTTAGCTCTACCCTGACACAGAGGTGTAATTATACATAAAGGCATATAAGCCCCAGACTGGATAATTTTCTTGTGGCTGGGAAGAATTTGGACTCCAGCTCTGGTTCTGAAACCAACTATGTGACACTAATCAGGCTTTTGCCTTTGTTTTCTCATCTGAAAAATGAGACATTTAAGAAAAACAAAGTTTGGGACTTAATAACCTTCAGGTCCTTTTCAGCCTTAAGATACTGTGGTCTATAATTCCTCCACACGTTGCAGTGTCCCAAAATTTGACTTAAAAAAAGCTTATCTCTCCAGAGCATTAGGGTTTTCTCTACCCCAGTTATGTAAACCCAACTTTTAGGAGTCTGTGGCCTAAACTATATAATATATACCAACTATATAGTTGGTATTTCTTATTATATGTTCATTTTCTTTCCTCCTCAATGGTCAAGGTATGACTGTAGCACCTCTGTTTCTCAAGAATATGCCTGTGGAATGAATATACAACTCTGATTACTGGGGAATTTGCCATACAGAGTATAAATTGGAACTATGTCATGAGAAAGGCCATAAATGACTTGACAAAAGTTTTCCAGAGTCATCATATAACTATATCCAGTAAACAAGCATGTGTAACCCTTCAGTGTGCCCAGTACTACAGCCCATATTCACCGCCAGAGAAGGAAACAAAATAACAATGGGAAATGCCACTTCCTTTCAAGGAGAAAAGCAGGTACTCACAGCCTCAGCCAAACCCTACTTGAACGATCTCCTGTCTTGGGACTACCCATGACTTAAAGGAGTAGAGATGATAGTATATGGTCTGAGGAGGGTTTAAACGTGGCCTGTTCCAGCCCCGTGCCTATTTTCAGAGCTTACACGTTCCCCAGTTCTCCCACAGCTGAGTCAACTCATTTCATCTTCTGCAGATCCAGCCTCACTATTTATTTTCAGAGCAATTTGGCTTTAGTAGGCTATAAATAAGTAGCCTCAGGCCCAGTGTCTCCATTCATTCAGCTTATTATAGCAGTCCCTTTCCTGAAAACTGGCACCAGATACCAGGCACAGGCACTGTGTCCTGGGTTGCCCTCACTAAGATCTAAACTGCATTTTCTATCTATTCTTTGTCAGCCCTAACCCTATCACCCAATTACAGAGTCCATGTAGAAGCCAGAGCAATTCAATAACAATCAATATCCTGAAGGAGCAATTTCTGAATGATTAATTCATTGAATTAATAAATGTGTTAATATAACAACAATTTGTTTTAAGAAACATTCTTTTTAAATATATTTAATGAATTTGGACATATCCTTATAGATGATATGTTCAAGAATACTGAAGTTTTACTTGAATATCATCAGGAATATATTCTTCTTGAATATATTAAATATGAATACTCTTTTTATGAATCCATCAATGAACTAATGAACCTTATGACCCTCGGCATTTACTAAATTGAACATTATTTAAAATACAGCTAGAGTAAAATGTATTAATTGAATATATTCAAAAGGACTATTTCTTTTGCATGAGGTTTTTATAAATAGTACACGTGATCAAACGGTCACATGAAAAATTGATCTTTTAATAAATCGGCTTTCTGCAAAATGACTTTTGGCGAAGGGATCCAGAGCCAGATGGGTGCTGTGTCTGTACTTCATTGACCAATCTCCTACACCAATGGTCAGCTTTTCAGGATTTCTGTGTGTTTCCTACACCACCTGTCCCTGGCTGAGCTCTGCTACATCTGGTCCCTGGTGTTGACTGGAGAATGCCACTTCCTGATGTAGCTGAGTCTTAGCTATGTGACTGAAATGTTATGCTAACTATCTTGTCTTACCCAAATGGAGACACATAGTGCTGAGACTCAACTCCTCCTCCTCCTCACTCCTTCCTGTTTGGCCTCACTGATAAATCTCAAAATACAGCAGACCCAAAGGCCTGTCCTCTTTTCCTTTTAAATACTTAGTTTTTAAAAATTTCCTACTCTCTAATAATAATGACAGAGTTATAAGGAAACTTGAAAAACAACAGAGAAATACTAGTATATTAACTCCATATGGTGAAAAATAAATTTTCTGGTTTTTAGCAGAATAACCTTGTTGGAAGATTTCTTACTGTTTGGAGAATGATACAAGAAGTAGGGCAGCAAAATAGCCAATTTTAGTATCATTTTGATTCATTTAGATTGAAGCTATTTCCCCTTACTCCCTTGTGAGGACAAATGCATATTCCTAAGAAATGTGTGATAGAATTTAATCACATCTTTTAGGAAAAATCATGCATATCACCAAATTTAATTTTGAATGTTGTAACTTAATAACATATGACTTCCCTGATCGTGTATAGATGGACTTTATTTCTCTAATTAGATCTTAACAAGTTGTTAATTCGTTCCATACTATACATTGCAAAATCTGTTTTATCTTGCAGTTCCTCACCCCATTCCCACCAAATGTAATAACTTTGTATTAAATATCTTATAGCAGTTAGACATTTCTGAAAAGATAGGGAACATTTAAGAATAATTATTGGTTATAAGAAAAACTTGGAGACCAACAGAACAGAATTAACTTTAAAATACAGCAATTCAAACAAATAAAAAAAGCACACTTATTTTGTTGGCACTCAATTTAAAAATATATAAAATATCCTCTACATCATTAGAAAAAAATGCAAATTAAAACCACAATGACATTCCACTACACACCCACTAAAATGGCCACAATCAACAGGACAGACAGTAATAAGTGTTAGCGAGGACATAAAGAAATTGGAACAATATTGGTAGAATGTGAAATTGTATGCCCACCTTAGAAAAAAGTTTGGCAGTTTCCGAAAATGTTAAACATAAACTTACTAGAAGCTCAGTGTACAAATTTGTGTATGGGTGGAGTTGGGCCAGGCCAGCGGGGGTTGGGGGGTTGCACTCAGGGGCAGGGAGGGGGGCAATCGAGGCCCAGATCAGGCTGGTTAGTTGCCACAGTGTGTGTCATAGCCACTAGTTGTTCTAGTCATTCTGGTTGCTGGGCTTTTACATATATAGATACAACCCAGCAATTCTGCTCCTAGGATTATACCCAAGAGAAATAAAAACATATATTCCTGAAGCTCTGTTCATAATAGCCCAAAACTGTAAATAGTACAAATGTCCATCAAACAGAGAATACATAAAAGCTGTGGTATACCCATACAATGAGATTCTATTTTGAAATAAAAAGGAATGAACTTTATGATTTATGAGAAAATATAATATGGTTCATGATAATTCTCAGTATTAGGATCCATTCAGCATGTTAAAAATTAACATTCTGCCACATATAGTCCTCTGGTAAAAATAATATCCTAGTTTCAAGATAACAAAATAGCCTAAAGGTATTTTGAACAGAAATTTATATAGATTTAATACCTACACAGAGCCCTATGGTGAGCACTGATGATGGTACTGAATTGAGTTCAATAGAGAGAAAAAAACTTTTGAAATGGTGGAAGTCATTTGAAAAAATATAATATTTATACAATGTAATATTTGGCATGCAACTATTGAGGACAAAATGTTTTCAAATCATTTATTAATTTTTAAGGTAATGTTTCCTATGTAACACAAATAAAATTGCATATGAACAGATAGTGTACTCAAAGGAAAGGAAGCAAGCAATAATAAAAAATGACCCTTGGGTGAACATCTGAATTAAAATTTCATATTGAATAATTCCTAAGGAGCACAGGATATTAGAATCTCCAGAAACAGACCTCTGTCCAAAGTTGCTAAATAGCTAGTTCTAAATATTTCTCTTTGCCCAAACTGTACCACATTATGTAAGACTTGGAAAGCTAGCTGGAGAGAACAAGCCTATTAAGTGCGTCTGCAATAGTATTGTTAGGAAGGTTGGGTGGTTTGTTGGAAATGCCAGTAAGTTTGCTCAGCCCATTCCACAAGTTTCTCTGAGAACTGAAGATGCACTTCCAATGATGGTACCACAAAAGTAAGAGATAAGCCAGCAGTTGACTGCTTTTCAGTATTTCATTGCTTCCTAAGATTTGCCATGAATTGTTTCTTCTATTAAAACTTGCTCCCTGGCCCTGGCTGGTTTGGCTCAGTGGATAGAGCACCAAGCCTGTGGACTGAAGAGTCAGGGAGTCGATTCTGGTTGTAGACTCGATCCCCAGTAGGGGGCATGCAGGAGGCAGCCCAATAATGATTCTCATCATTGATGTTTCTATCTCTCTCTCCCTTCCTCTCTGAAATAAATAAAAATATATATTTTTAAAATGCCCCCTAGTCCAAATAAATTTGCCATGTCAGTATTCCTCTCCTTTGTTATAAAAAATATTAGGATATTCACTTTTGTGCATTTTGCCCAAGCCTGGTAAAAGTCTGGAACACCGCTTCATTCCCGGATGTTATAGGGAACTAGAGCCCTTACCCCAATCACTGACTATGTGTGACACTTGGAGAATGTTGAGACTTGTGTGAGTCTCTTTAGCTATGTGGACAAGCTCTTACAGAGCTCAGACTTTTAAAAACTGACCAGACAAACAACTCTAATCACCCCAAAAGTTATTTTCTTTAGTAGTTTTTTTTTCCATAGCAGCTTTCCCCTCACCCCTTTCTTCTATTAGATATAAAGATTAAAATTGCTTCTTCCATTTCCTTTTCATTCATTCATTTGATAAACATTTATTAAGGGTCTACTAGATGCCAAACACTGTCTTAAGCACTAAGAATGAAGCAACGACTAGACATCTACTTCTCTCCATGGATCGTTATAGTTTTCTGAAGTCCCACACATCATTCTGGTGCAGAAGAGTTAAGGTGTTGATGCCTAAAACAAAGAGTCCAGAGAGAAGCAGAAAAGAATACAGAATTCTGGAACCAAGCCATGTACATTCTCTATAGCCTCTGTATACAAGAAGGTGGAAGACAAGATGAACTCTACCTCTTGTTCTCATCATGTATATTCCTAAAATATACAGTGACCATATTTCCTTGAATAACAACAACAAAATCTGATTATCAATTCTGACAAATATAAACACATATGACAAGAAAGGATTTTATAAACTGGAAAAACCATCTTCTGGTTGAGCGGTACTCCCCCTGTGGGAGCACGATGATCACCAGGGGGCAGCTCCTGCATTGAATGTCTGCCCCTGGTGGTCAGTGTGCATCATAGCAATGGGTCGTTCTGCCATTCAGTTGATTTGCATATTACCCTTTTATTATATAGGATTATTCTTCCCATAGGAATAAAAAGACTAGTTAAGTAAACCATTTTTACATTCACAGAATCCATTTCCACTGAAAGCGAGTGGTTAATTTCCCAGAGTGTGCGTATGGCTCATGCTCTATGTATAACTGCATCATTAGCATTCTCTTTTTTTTTTGAGATACAACAATATCACTGTGATTTTTATTTAATTTTTTCTAAGGAACCTTTGTAATAATATTTTTAAAAGAACTACCATATTGTTTGCTGTGTGGGATGGGAAGATTTTGGAGACCTTGCCTTCTAAATCAGCCTTAGAAAACAATTTCCACAGTTCATGTTCTATTGCTTTGTAAGTCATGAGAAGAAAGAAAATTTAAGTGTGAGAAAAGAACAAAGCAGTCTTTTCATACTTTTTTGAGTTTAAGATTTGAAATTTTCCTTGCTGTTTTCTTCAAAAGCAAAATCAATTGTGTTAGGTTTTGTCTTAACAATGACTTCATTGTTTTTATAAAAATAACGTATGCTCACTATTTTAAAATCAAACAATACATAAAAGTACCGAAGAAGAGAGAGGCAAATAACCTAAAATTATACTACCTAGAAAGAAACATAGCTCTCTGTGCACATACACAGAGAGAAAGATGGATGGATAGATAGATGGATGAAGGAAAGAAGAAAGGATGAAAAAAAGGAAGGAAAACTATTTTATAATCCCAGTCCCTGGAAGAGTATCTGGCTGATATTAGGTACTCAATAAAAATACAGTGAATGAATGGATTAGATTGTATAATTTTTTTTCAGGAGCCATACTGCTCAGATTAGAATCTCTTTTCTACCACTTGTTATCTGTTTAACCTTGAAAAGGTACTTAAGATCTCTGTATTTCAGTTATCTCACCTATAAAATGGGGATAATAATAACAATCACCTCATCAAGGACATTCTTAAGTGAAACTGGATTGTGTGTGTGTGTGTGCATGCACATATGTGTAGTAAGGAAACATACAATACCTATTAGTAGAATTTGGTGCAACCACCTTGATTCATGTTGAAGTACCAGCAGTTTTTTGTCACTGCTTCTGCACCATCAGTGAACATGTCAACATAATGAAAATGGCAAATAATTTAGCTTGAGCATTAGGAAAATAGTTTTGACTATCTGTATATTTTAAGAACCAACGCTCTGAATCCCCTCTTGCCAAAATGGAGTCTATACGCCAGAATATTTGGATGTTTTTAAGAATATCACCCTTCTTTGTGAACAACTACTTATGTGAGTGGGTGAATCTTTTGTTTCTTTTTGTAGTCACTAGTTTTAGAAGCTTATGCATGAGACTGTGTGCTCTCTGTATTTGGTGGCTGGTTGAATCCAAGGCTGCTCTTTTTCCTTTTTTCTTTTTCATTATATTATTGAATTAGGGGCCCAGTGCACGAAATTCATGCACTGGGGGGGGGGGTGTCCTCAGCCCAGTCTGCCCCCTCTCACATATTGGGAGCCCTCAGGGGGTGTCCTACTGATGGCTTAGGCCTGGTCCCTGCTCCCCTTGGGGAGTGGGCCTAAGCCACAGTCTGGCCTCCCTTTGTGGGAGACGACCAGGCTAATTAGGGGAAGCCATCACCTTGTTGCTGTAGCCACTGCCAGTCACCACAGCCACCAAGGTGTTTTCATCAACATGGACTCCAGTCCCTTCACCATGAAAAAAACTACAACTTTCTTAAGGCATTTTCAAGGTGTGTCTTTCATAGGATATGACATTTCTTTCTTTCTTTCTTTTTTATCCTCACCTGAGGATATGTTTCAATTGATTTTTAGAGAATGTGGAAGAGAAAGGAAAAACAGAGAGACATCAAAGTGAGAGGAACGCTTTGATTGGTTGACTCCTGCATATGCCCTGACCTGGGCCCCAGCCAGGGAGGAGCCTACAACCTAGGTACATGTCCTTGGTCAGAACTGAACCCAGACCCTGCCGTCAGCAGGCTGAGGCATCATGCACTGAGCCAAACTGGCTAGAACAGGATATGACATTTCTTAGACCTCCAGCAGTGGACCTTCATTTTTTTTTCTCCAAGAGTGTGGTGGAAAAACCCTAGATTGCCTTTTTGGATTCTTATTACTCAAGTTGCTAAGAATATTACCAGTGGCATACAGGGAACTTAGTCAATGAGCGGTAAGAAAAGGTGTTTCCTTTTCTTCTGTAGTTCACTCTGATCTCTGGCTTCACCCCTGCCCCTCCAATCCCAGCTTCACCCCTGCCCAAACCTGTAACCTCTGGCCGAAGATGCAGGCCTGGGCAGGGGACCTTCAGACCCTTGCTATCACTGGCTCTGCTCTGCCCAAGCCTGCAGTCTCTGCCTGAGGCTGCAGGCATGGGCAGAAGATCCCAAACCCCTCTAATTGCCGGATTTACCAAGCCCAGGCCTGTGATCACTTACTCTGATTCCCCCCACCATCGCCAGCTCCACCCTTGCCCCACTGCAGCCTGTGGCCAAGGCTACAGGCCTGGGAAGAGGACCCCCAGACCCCTGCATTGCCGGCTCTGCCTGTGCCCAGACCCCTGCACGCAGGCTCTGTCCCTACCCCTCCAATCACTGGCTCTGCAGAGCCCAGGCCCCTGCAATCTCCGGCCTTGCCCCTGCCTAGGCCTGAGGCCTCTGGCCCAGGCCTTATGCCTGGGTAGGGCACCCACATACCCCTCCAATCACTGGCTCTGCCCCTACCCCCTCCAATCACCAGCTCTGCCCCTGCCCATGCCTGAGGCCTCTGGAGAAGGCCTCTAGCCTGGACAGGAGACCCCCAGCTCCCTCTGATCACCTGTTCCACCCCTCGGGCCCTCTGCTTTCCCCGCCACCTGCCTGGCTAACAGGCCTGACCACTTCAGTGGCGGGGCTGAGCCAGACTGGGCGCCATCATCTTGTGGCTATGGGGCGGCCATTTTCTGACGGAGTGATGCTTAATTTGCATATTACTCTTTTATTTGATAGGATGAGTTTTTGTGGCTGAACTCTATTCAACCACCTTCACCCATAAGTGCATTTGGGTTTTTTAATTAATTAAAAATCACTGCTTTTTTTTTCACTATTATGGTTGGGGTTTTCTTTCATTTTATAGCATTTTGTATTTAGTCAGAGGAATAGAAGCACTATGACTGTTATGGGATAAGTGACTCATTCAGGATTGTGGGGAAGGCTGGGGAAGTGAAGGTCTGGTTAAGAAGTTGGAGGGTCAGAGATGAAGTTACTAATCAGTCAACTTGAGAAGCCAAGTATGTCCAGCCACCAAAGTTGGAATATGAGGGCGAATTTGTGTAGATGTCTACGAAAAACTGTTGCCTCTGAATAAACTACAACCTCTGTGGCTCCACAGCCAAGTATCTATATGTAAATCGAGGCCACTGTGGGTCAACAATACCAGTCGTCAGGAAGAAACGCTGGATGAGGAGCAGGAGAGGTAGATGGCAAGCTGGTACTTACCAGGCACCTCTTCTGTCTCTGAATCTGCCTCTGAAAAGAGCTTTAAAAGGTTATGGCCACTGCTCTTCCAAATACTGAGCAAAGTCCCTGTCTTAATCAATTCTAACCTGGAAGCAAAGAAGAGGATTCTGAAGAATGGAATTCCCAGCTTAGCTATACTGACTAAAAACCACTAGTATCCAATGGCATGTATTGTCTTTTTTTAAAGGTATAATGCCGTAACCGGTTTGGCTCAATGGATAGAGCGTTGGCCTGCGTACTCAAGGGTCCCAGGTTCGATTCCGGTCAAGGGCATGTACCTTGGTTGCGGGCACATACCCAGTAGGGAGTGTACAGGAAGCAGCTGATCGATGCTTCTCTCTCATTGATGTTTCTAACTCTCTATCCCTCTCCCTTCCTCTCTGTAAAAAATCAATAAAATATATTTTTAAAAAAAGGTATAAAAAACACTAGACTTTTAAATAATGTTCTAGATAAATATATATAAAAGAAAGCTGGAAAATTTTGCCACTACTTTGCAGAAAATGTAATTTTGGGGGAAAAACTAGAAAAATAATCCTATTAATTTATATAATTCGTAATATCCATATAGGCTACCATAGTATTGAATGATTCTTTTTTTCAAAACAGGTTAAAATTCTTACAATTATAGTCACATGAAAGTTTTCCTTAGTGTACTCACTTATAGACCTATTTATTTAGTGTATTTCAGGGTTTCCTGAATGTCACCGAAATACTCTTTAAAAATAACTTTATTGAGGAATATTTTACATATTATATAATTCTGCCATTTCAAATGTACAAGTCAATAATTCACCAAGTTGTATAATCATCACCATAAATCCACTTTAAAATATTTATCTCACACCCATTAGATTCCCATGTGCTCACCTACTCTTAATCTATCACCATTCCCTGTCCCAGGATACCCTTATTCAACTAAGTGTATATCTGTCTCCATAAATTTTTTTTGGTTTGATCTTTCTACTATATTATGCTGTCTGATAAAAACAATTTTGCTTTCTATACTTTCACAAGTAATATCAACATGAATTTAACATCTTTTCTAGGGTAAGGGTAATATTACCAAAAATATTGTATTTATTTTTTGAAACTGTGTTACAAATGAAAACATGTCTTCATTCCAGATCTAATTCTGGTCAATGAAGTATGAGAAAATTTTTTCGTACAACCATTTTCAGTAGTATATTCCAAACTGATACAATACCCAATTGAATGACTGTTTATTATTAAGATAAAAAACTATTTCACTTCATTTTCATTCATTATTATTCTGTATTAGTTTCAAATATACTGCAAAGTGGTTAAATAATCATTTACTTTACAGAGAGGTTCCCCTAATGCTTCAAGTACCCACCTGGCCCCATACAGAGTTATTACAAAATTATTGATTATATTTCATATGCTACAATCTACATCTTTGTGACTATTCTGTAACTACAAATTTGTACTGCTTAATTCCTTCACCTTTCTTTCTCAACTCCCAGCCTACTTCCCTCTGACAACTGTCAGTCTGTTCTCTATGAGTTTGTTTCTGTTTTGTTCGTTTTGTTCTTTAGATTCCACATGTAAGTGAAATCATATGATGAAACTATTCATTTCTTAGGATTCACTTATTTCTATAAAAATCATATTTCTTTTCTAAATAAAATCAATGCATACTTCCTTTCAAGGTATAATTTATTCTCTATTTTGTTAGA
>PVJC01035824.1:0-18008 GCA_004026665.1 Murina feae | reverse complement strand
GAGCTGAGCTGAAGGGCTCAGCTTCACTTTCGCTGCTGCCGCAATGGAAAGGGCTGTTTACTCAGGTCCGTGAGTGGCGGCCGCCATGTTGGCTGGGCTAATTTGCATACAGCCGCTCTGATTGGCTGGTGGGCGTGGCTTACCCTGTCTCGGAGAAACGGTTAATTTTAATATTTCGCTTTTATTAGTTTAGATTGGTTTGGGAGAATGGGTGAATATAAAGAAAATATAAGCCATTTACTTCCTAAAGTAGTTTACATTTGCAGAGAGTAAACTAAAATTAAGCTAACACTAAGCAAATAGTTTACTGACATAAACTAGCCTGAATTAGCTAATGTAGTAGAAAAATATTTGTGGAAAGAGTGAACAAAGAACAAGAACTACTCAAATGAGCAGCTGATATAACAAGGAGAGCAAAGAAGTACCTGAGATCTTGTTTATCACAGGGTGAGTAAACAAAGATATCTGGAATCATGAAAATGCATTCCACTTGCATGGTATACCCTTCAAGCTCAACAAGTAACTGTGAATCTTCCATGGCTACCTCTATATGTAGAGACTTAAAACTGGATGCGGAAAAGTCACCTCTGCATCTCCTTTGTTGCAGTCCTCCATCCAGATCACTTTCAGGTCCAGAGAAGTCTTATTGTAGTACATCAGGAAACTGTGCTAATAACTTGATTTGACACAATAGTTTTTAATATGTAATTTACATGGGCACTGGAGGATTTAAATGTTTCTCAGAAAACATGTTGCATTGGGCAGCATCATTGGAGATGCTATTTGTTATACTCATGGTGACTAGTGAGTATGGCAATATACTACTTCAATAATATAAATGCCTAGCCTTTTCTTATCCTAAAGAAGTAGTATTACATTGTTCTAAGTTTTATATTCATATCCATATTGACCTGAAAATAGCATCTCATATTTGATCTGATTATATTGTCTTTAAAGTTTAAATTAAACTCAATTTCTCAGACCATGCTAAAATAAACATTAATTTGAATTGGGTCCAGTTGAGTTGGAGGTGCTGCCTACACTGACTATTTTGTAGTTTGTCTCCCAATACACATTCTTTTAGTTCCTAAAAGGGAGGCCTTGGGTGGTTTTCTTAATGATATTTTTGGATAATATACTTTTTCATTACTTTCTTAATTTGTCATTAATTTCCTCATGCTGTCTTTTCAACCAAATGGGATTTTCCTAAATGTATCCTCTTATTTCTTCATGCAATTTTGTTACTAAAATGCATTTTTTCTTTCCCTGAGTGTTTACTATTTTTTCTTTGTTGGAGCAGCTTCTGGGTCTGATTAACAATTTTCTTTAAACAAGTCAAGAGGCCTCCTTCACCATTTCCATTCTAATATTTCTTCTAAAATTCATTAACCATGTTTCCAAATCAGTCATTGAAATTTATGAAACTTTTTGAAGTCTTACCCAAAGCCTCGAAATCAAAATTTCTACAACATAATCTGTCTGAACATTTTCTGTTGATGAATCACCATGATGGTTTTATGGTTGTGAATGAAGTATCTATAACTCTTTTTTTCTCTATTTTCCCATTTTCACTGAGGTCTTTAAGAAAATCAATTTGACATATGTAACATATCCAGCGAGAGTCGCCCATCTGATATGAAATTGGAAATGATTTCGAGGTTTTAGAGCTATGCAGATTAAAATTTCACACATTTCGATCTGTAAGAAGATTAAGTGGTCACATAACTTCTTGGAGTCCTCAACAAGTGGGGAATGTTGGTTCTAATTGTACCTATAGGGAAAGAGAATTAAACTGGGGAGGGCAAGGGCCACCCTAGGCAAAGCTGCTAAGAAATGTCCAATGAGTTTGATGTGTTCATGGCCCTGAGGCCTATCTCTCTCTAGGAGTGCTAAACATTAAGCAAAGGGACAAGAATGTCTGGCATCAGAGAGCATAGCCAGACCCTCTCCTATCAGGAAGATAATGACTTATAATCTATTTAAATCTTCATTCTACTCTGAGGGAAATAAAAGTATTAGGATGATGGAGTTTAAGATGATTTTATCACACTCTTATTTTCCCAATGCATGGCTTGAGAAGTCACTAGTCAGGGCTCAGCAACAATTCTTGAGTTTATAGAATTATAAGAACTACATGATTCTATAGAATTTACAAGGATATTCTGATTACCTAAAGAGAAAAGTTACTATAAGATGGCATCAGAAACTATTTGAACCTAAATATATCCACAAAAATGCAAGTAAAATATTATGTTTACAAGTGTTAATATAACCACAGTAAAACGTATTTTAAGATATTTTGTAGTAGAATAAATGGATAATATTCTAATATCTTCATGAGTGTTGCCTTTGACTTATAGCTCATCCAAGGTTTCAAAGACAGTTTGGGGTGCAGGGAGAGGATGGTAGAGAGCTGGTAAAGGGAGAAATAAGCCATTCATTCAGGTGTGTGCAGAGAAAAATCAACAAAATTCACCAAATAGAGAAGCAGGGTTGTAATACACCAGTAGTTAGAAACTTTTTTTAAGTGTAAAATAGCAAAATGGCACTACTTGGGTTTTGGTAGGAACTAAGGTTGGAGGGGAGCAAAAAGACATCCCCTGTGTTCACAAACTTATTTTCCAGCATACAGATGTAAGCTGAGCTTATCAACCGGAATTCACTCTGACAGTGCTAGGAATGGATATTATCGTAGTTATGCGCTGTCTCAAAATTTACAAAAACATTCTACCCTGCTAAGCAACACATTGCAGAAAATGTGGCAAAACAAACAATATGATTTACTTTCTTTGTATTCACACTATACTGGTTACCTTATTCTGTTTCCTACTGTTTATCATTTAGATACAATTTGTAAGTTGATTCAGCTGACAGAAATCATAAGCCAAAGTAGCACACTTCTTGTTTTATGGATTTGCATTTGCCCATTGGAGAAATTCTCAATTTTTTATTGTACTTTATTCCTGGGAGAGTGGGAATGATAAGGGAGAAAATATTGTTTTGCAAGGAAGGTCAAGTCTGATGACCATAGAGCTAAACCTGTGAGACTCAGTAGAATTTAAAATGAAAAAGAACAAACAACAACAACAACAAAAACAGCACACCCTATATTGATGCAATAGGAAATGACATAGGAAATGTTTCTAGAGAAACAAAAATGAGAGTAAGAAATGGAGTTCAAACTCCAGACTGCTGAGGACACGAGATCCTTACAGCAATGCATTCTGCAACCACACACGCAGGCATGTGCACTGTCAAAGTTGGTAGGAAAGATTCCACCATCCCAGTTTAAAACATCCAGACTCATGGTAAATTACTGAGTTATTTTCCTATGGCTGTTATGAAGAGACTAGGAATATTTGCAACAAACAGAAATTTGACCATGCCTGTTTCTCCCTGGGGCCAAAACAAGCTGGTGAAAAAAATACTGCATAAATTTAAGCATAAAAATACAGACGAATTTAAGTGGTTTCCTGTCAGTAACCAATCAGTTTTATCCACTTTTAAAGTGAGTTGACTAGGTGGTTATTTTTGTGGAGAAGGCTGCAGATGCTTTTCATCTTGAGAAAGGTATAGTCAGGTGTACTATATAATCCCAGCTAAATAAAGGGATAGTAAGGTAAGGCTTGTGGCGTTTCTACAATAGACCAGGGAGTAAACAATTAAATGGCTGACAGAAATCGGTCAGACCTAGGAGAAAGTGTATATAGAAAGGTGGGAACTAAGACTGGAGCAAAGTCATCAGGCCTTCCTCCCACAGTGTGCTGGTGTTTACTGTCATCTGTACACAACTTTTCCTACTTACAAGAAAATGAGTAGTTAAGTTATTTCAAAACCAGAACATCTTGATACTAAGTTATTAGGGAGTGGCAAAATGCTAGGCTTCATCCTTGTTTTAATTCTTCCTTCTTTGCTAGAAGCTTTTAAAATAGATAGTTATGTCTTCAGGATTGAGGATTTGTGTTATATTCATATCTTGGTGTTTGGGACTATTGTAGTCAGAACAAAAAGGTGGCTAAAACCAGTGATGGTTGGTGATGTCGAGTTAAGAGAGAAAGGAGAAGGTGCAGTCTCTAGTTCAGTCGCAAGTGTTCACAGATATTGAAAACAGTGGGAAAGATCATTGCTGTGCAACTTTCTTTGGATTCATTCATTGTATTTAGTAATTTTTGTGTATTTTAAATTAATAAATGTTTATTGAGCATCTATGATGTAGAGAAACTTAGTACCTCATGGAGGTATTTAATGGAATGAAGAGCCATATATATAAATACTTACAAAGATCTGATAAAAGAAAAACATAAAAAACTAGAGGCCCAGTGCAGGAAAATTCATGCACTGGAAGGGGGGATAGTCCCTTAGCCTGGCCTGCCCCCTCTCACAGTCCAGGAGCCCTCAGAAGTGGGAGGCAACTTGGCGATCAGGGGAAAGCAATGCTCCCATCACACCTCTGCTGCTGCCACTGCCAGCAGCGCAAGCCTCGGCAGGCCCTGGTAACTTACATCTCGGGCCAGCCCTGGATGGCTGGGGGCTGAGGGGACTCGGAAGGCAGGCACACAGCTGAGGGAACTGCGTGCTGCCATCTTTGAGGGCAAGGGCAGTCAATTAGCATATTCCCTCCTTATTGGCTGTGGGCACTGCCATCTTTGAGGGCGTGGCAGTCAATTAGCTTATTCCCTCCTTACTGGCTGTGGGTGCTGCCATCTTTGTGATGGTGTGAGGGTCAATTAGCATATTTTCTCTTTATTAGATAGGATATGTAAGCTTCAGGATAGTGCAGTGCACTTCAAATTCTGTCTGTCATCAACTGATATATGACCTTGGGTGACTCAGCTTCCTAGTATGTAAAATGGAGAAACATTTATCTTACATTTATTACAAGGGTTAAATGAGTTAATATACGTAACATAATTTAAATAGAGCATCATGCACAGTAGGCACTATACAGGGTCCACTTATTTTTATTACTGTGACATCATGAAGAAGAGAAAGAGTTTTAGTATCCCCAGAAGTTTGGTTAGACAAAACTAAAATATGAAGAGTCAGTCAGAGTTTGATTTGCGCTAAGAGGAGAGGTAGAAAGTGGAGAGTAAGGCATTAGAAAGCATATCAGAGGCACTGAGAGCAGCTTTTGTCAGATGCAAAGATCAATTTTATATTTTTAGAGCTTAAATAAGGGGAAAGGGAAGAGGTGATAAGAAATTAGGTAAAATAGTTAAAGCTTTTCATAGAAAGGCCCCATATGCCAAAGAAAGCAGTTGGATAATGTAGAGACACTAACTACCTCCAATCAGGGAAATGACGTGATCGAGTTGAATTTATTTCTGGAAATGAAAAGATTGATTTTAGAATATCTTAACTGGAAGATATTGAGATACCATATGCTTATGACTATGTCTGAAAAGACTATTAAAGGTTAATGTATAAATAAAAAATTAATTCACCAAGTTTAGCTTCTTATCAATAAATGATAATTTAATGCTGTTATCTAAGTGCTTCCTACAGCAAGACTCTATGATGAAAGATCCTGGGAACCGCTGTGTCCGTAATTTTGTTAAAATCTAATGAAAAGGTTTAGTAAAATGGAATCTATATGAAAAAATAGTAATGTGGATCAAAAACAGCAGAATACTCAATCCCTCAATAAAATTTATAGCCCATCATCTGACAAATGTATATCTAAACTCTTTTCATGGAAAATGAATCATAAACAGCAGCATCTTGCATTGACATGATGATGTATAAGCTATTTCCACTGCCTTTCCTCCTTTCCCTATTAATGTTAAAATGTCCAACTTTTTGGAGAGCGTTGAACACTTTATTTACTCAGAAAACATTTTAAGGTATTTGGTATATATGGTAGATACTATTCTGACTACCTTATAGATATAAATATTTGCTCTTTTAATCCCCATAACAATCTTGTGAGACAGATGGAAACTGCCATGAATAGGTTAAGAAGGTCACATTACAGAGCCAAAATTTGAACCAGGTAACCTCGCTCCCAAGCCTATATTCTTAATCACTACATTATACTCTCTCTCTCATATGTGGGAAATTTTACTCCAAAGAAAATCTGGGTAATTTTGATTATTCAAAAGAGGCAACATTCTCCCCTTATGTATAACTGCTAAACATGTTTATGAGATGAAAATAATTCAATTTATTTGTTTATAGAATTCAAAATGGCATAAGCTTGTCTCTCAACTGCCTCTTCCCTTTGTTCCTTATAAGTGAAAAGACTACTCACTCCCTGTCTTGAAAGGAACACTCTTCCCTCTTCCTCCATATGCCCAGGCCCCCTCCTTGCCCCACAAGAATTATGAAGTCCAAGCTTTGACTGGAGAGAGAAACTGCCTGTTCTTGAGCAAATAAAGCTTGTTTTGACAGTGGTCATTGCTAACCTTCCTTTCGTAAGTCCCCAATGATTCCTCTGTGTAGATATCTGAAGAATTCATAGAATGTTTAATCACTCTGATGAAACACCCAACTCCAAACAGAAGACAGGCAGCCAGTACAAATTAAACAAACCAGAAGCCCAGCCAAGCTCCATGCCCCCAAATGAGCCACATGTAAATAAGTGTAATAGATGCCCTGGCCTGTTTGGCTCAGTGGATAGAGCGTCAGCCTGCAGACGGAAGGGTCCCAGGTTCAATTCCAGTCAAGGGCATGTACCTTGGTTGTGGGCGCATCCCCAGTAGGAAGTGTGCAGGAGGCAGCTGATTGATGTTTCTCTCTCGCCGATGTTTCTAACTCTCTACCCCTCTCCCTTCCTCTCTGTAAAAAATCAATAAAATATATTTTAGGAAAAAAAATAAATGTAATTGAGGTAGGATGGAGGGAAGGAAGGAAGGAAGGAAGGAAGGAAGGAAGGAAGGAAGGAAGGAAGGAAGGAAGGAAGGAAGGAAGGAAGGAGGGAGAGAGGGAAGGAGGGAGGGAGGAAGGAAGGAAGGAAGGAAGGAAGGAAGGAAGGAAGGAAGGAAGGAAGGAAGGAAGGAAGGAAGGAAGGAAGGAAGGGATGGAGGGAGGAAGAAAGATGGAAGGAAAATGTCCACCAACCTACAGAGATTGTGAAAAGTGGCTGACTTTTTAGCCACAAGATGAAAACTCCAATCTGTTCCTAAAGCTAGCCAGTAACCTATGAGAGCTTGAATAGAATCCTAATACACCGAGTTCCCCATGAAACATAAGCCTGCTTCTTAGCCACATTCAGGTAGGAAGCAAATGACCAGAATTAGAAGGTGCTTCCATAGAAAGCCCCTATGAGAAAGCCAATTTCCTGAGGGTCTCATATATAAATGACTATGAATATCACACACAAAAAAATGACTTTCTACTAGCCTACTGGCAGCTAGCATAGATAGCAAATGATGATTCTTGGTGAGTGTCCTGCCCACTGTAGGAGTAGTAGTTTGCCCTCCTAGTAAATTTTAAGGGAATCCTAAAATGAGACATGCCTAGAGGCGGCAACTCTATTAACAACCTTGGAGGAGTGTGTATAAATGAGAAAAGACCAAGTTTCTAGGCTTTCTCATAAATATCATGAACAGTAAGGTGGTAGCAAGTTCTGAGGCTACTGTCCTTAGCACTCTTTTCCCTTGACCACCTTTTAGGTGTAAAGATGGAAAAAAAGAGGCCCATAAAAATTCCCTTCATAGGCCCAGGGGATATTGTATATCACTAACCTTAGTTACTGTGACTCTTGTAATCTGAGCTCATGGAAATAGCAGAAGCATTTTTAAAAAATACTTTATTAATGATTTCTGAGAATTTATTCCATGGCAGAGATACTAAGTTCCATAGGGAGGAAGCTTCCATGTTAGTCAGTTCTGCAAAACACCCACATCTGAGGCAGCTGTCCCCAATTATCCTCCTGTGCAGCCATGTTTAACAGGGAGAACTTAGCCCAAAGAGTCAATGACATCATTGCTTATCTGGCTAATAACTGTGACTTCACCCAATTCAAACACACTGAAGACACTAGGAGGAGAGGAGAGGTGTTTTGTAGCACATCTAATTGTCTATTGACAGGTTGAAGAACTTGGAGTACTTGTTCTAACACACTCTTAAATAAAGGAGTTAACAAGAGCAGCTTTCCTTAAACTATTGTAATCCTGAAGTGTTCTAACCCTATGTGATACTTTTCTTAGAAGAAGCATAAAATCCACTTCCATTATTAGCCTGTTAACTGCTTACCTGCTCTCTCTCTCTCTCTCTCTCTCTCTCTCTCTCTCTCTCTCCTGAGAGATTAAAGATGTCATATTTCTCGTATAAAAGATGAAAGAAAAATATAAACAATATTTATTGAGTGTGTTGGTTGCAGAGAGTTTGTGCTTCTCTATATTTTTATCATGAAATTCTCAGTATCTATGTTTACATGTCAAAGGACAAGGATATCAGAAGAGATGAGAGGTTTGAGAGAGAGAAAGGAAAAGAGAGAGAGAGAGAAAGAAAGAGAAAGACTATGCTTGTGTGTATAATAATAGAACACAGTAATGAAAGGTATATTCTCTCCATGTGTAAGTGTCTATTTACTGAAAAAATCTGATTGATTTAATCTAAAATTTTCTGAATACTTCTGAAATTATAAGTATACCTTTATAATAAAAGCATAGAGAAGAGATTACCTACAGCCTGATGCACACAGTATCTATAATTAAAACTTACATATGGCTATTATAAAATTCTAAGCTTATCATCTTTATCATTCTCTTTCATGACCAAGTAGAGAGTAAACAAAGAATTATATTGAATTCAAACACAGAAGATAACATTCAGCTACATTCATAAAATATCTATAAAAGTGGAAAACACAAAAAAAGTTATAGCAAAAACAGCACTTTAAAAAAATATTTTGTGAAGCTATCGCATTCTGAAAATATTTTGTATACCAGAACACAGAGAACAAACATTTACTTAATATATATATATATATATATATATTAAGTAAATGTATATATATCTTTGATTTCAGAGAGGAAGAGAAAGATAGAAACATCAATGATGAGAAAGATTGGCTGCCTCCAGCACACCCCACATGGAGGATCAAGCCCACAACCTGGTCACATGCCCTGACCAGGAATCTAACCATGACCTCCTGGTTCACAGGTCGACACCGAACCACTGAGCCACAAAGGCGGGGCCGAACATTTATTTTTTTAATGTTTTACCCTAAGAATATCACATAAAATCTTTTCCACCAATCTTTATTTGAGAATGCTGGGTAGAAATGAAAATACACTATAATTTTGACTTTTCATTTCAGTTTCTTGGCCTTTGTCATGATAGTTCTCTCTGCAATAATAATAATAAGTCCTGAATTTCTTTGGACAGAAATATTCCTGAACAGGAAATAATATATGCCCCAAAAGTAATGCATTCAGTGGAATTAGACATAATGTTTTAAAAAGTCTCTTTGCTATACTCTTTCTTATAAGTCACATTTAGAGAAGAGCTAGCTAGATATTGAGCATCCATAGATCATAGATCATAGTGCATTTTAAATTTTCTGAATTTGAACCAAGAATAGTTAGGCAAATATAATGTATTCAATTTCTCTTGTTAAACTATTATTTCTAAATATGATAAGGAGAACTCTCTGCATTGATCACCCATAGTGATAAACAGCTTAAAAGAAAGCTGTTTTTTTTTCTAAGAACATGTTCTTTAAGAGAATGAGAAAATAGTCATAGATCAGGAGAAAATATTTACAAAAGACAAATCTCATAAGGAACTTTTATCTAAAATAGATAAAGAAGCCTTCGAAGTCAACAGTAAGACAAAAACAAACAAACAGACAAAAAAAAAAAAAAACAAACCCACAATTGAAATGTGGGCAAGAGACCTGAACTTAGAAACACCTCACCAAAGAAAATATACAGATGGCAGTAAGCCCATGAAAAGATGTTCACCATTCTATCTCATTAGGGAATAAGATATCACTACACACCTATTAGAATGACCAAAATGCAAAACATTGGCTAGAGGAAATACTTAAGAGAAAGTAGAGTAACATTCATTGCTGGTGGGAATGCAAAATGGTACAGCAAGCACTTTGGAAGACAAAACTGAACATACTCTTACGCACATAATCCAGCAATCACATTTCTTGATATAGGAAAAGGAGATGAAAATTTATCTCCACACAAAAACTGCACAGAGATACTTTTAGCAGCTTTGTTCCTAATTGTCAAAACTTGGAAGAAGCCAAGCTGCCCTTCAGCAGGCGAATGGAAACATAAACTGGTACATCCAGACAGTAGGACATTACCCAGTGGTAAAAAGAAGTGAGCTATCAATACCTGAAAACATGGAGGAGACTGAAATGCTATTTCTAATTGTATGGGTTCAACATTCTGGAAAAGGCAAAAACTATGAAAATGGTAAAAGGGTTAGTACTTGCCCAAGGGTTGGGACAGGGGGAGGGAGGAATAAATAAAACACAGGGGATTTTAGATCAGTGAAACTATTCTGCACAATAGTATAATGACGAGTACATAGCATTATAAATGTGTCCAAACTCATACAATATACAAAAGCAACAATGAATGATAATCTAAACTAGGGACTTTGAGTGAAAAGGATGTGTCCATGTAGTTTTATCTATTATAGTACACAAATGTACGACTCTTCTGTGAGATATTGTTAATGGGGGAAACTTTGCATGTATGGGGCAGAAGTATATTACAACGCTTGGTACTTTCTTCTCATTTTTGCTGTGAACCTGAAATTGTTATTGGTGGAAATGTTCTTACTATACCAAAAGAAAATGAATTTCCTGAGTCCCCCACCAAAAAACAAGGTTTTGTGAAAAGTTTTTTAGATGATGTAAAATTAAGGGTGTTCCCTTCCAAGGTTCCATCTCTGTCTTTTCCACCATGGAAAAAGTCCAGCTGTGTCTTCAGCAAGGCCAGAATAAAGACCACTGCCTATAGTTTCTCTTCATATTAAAGTCCAATTCCACATCCTGTGTGTGAATTCCACATGGTCATGGGCCATGCGCCTGCTAAGGTCACATGACTACGGAGAGAGAAAGTGTGAACACACAGGCAAGTATGGGTCATGGAGCAAGAGAGAGCTAGAGCTTCTTTATCCACCTGGGATTATATGTTTTCTTGGCTTGAGATGAACCAGAAGCTTATTCAAAATCACCAGTTAACTTCCCGAGATTTCATGGGCTTGCATTGGCTCCTCCCCCGTCTCCACCCCTCCACCCGCTCCACCCAATGATATTTTTCCTGCATTAGACTGACAGGTCTCTAGGATCCAACACTTATCCCTAAGCCATTTTGACTTTCGACTTTTCTGTACTTGTCCTGTCTTCCCAGGCTCCCCTGACTTGACCTCAATACTGAAAGGGTAAAGGGAGGGGTGTTAATCTCCTTGGGAGGACCATGCTGTGATCCCTGGGGTGAAGCTGTAGCTTCCCAGCTGATCATGTTCAAGAATGACTGACTCTCCCTTTGCTCTCTTACTTGTATTAATTTAAATAACTAGCTAATTGTGATGATAGCAAAACTGCCCTAAAACATTGTTTATTAATTTTTCAAAAGCATGTTCATGTTTTCTACTCATCTTATTATCTTCTTTAAATATGAACATTCCATGTGAAGTACTCACTTTATTTAACCTGGTCTCGCTTTAACATTTTTCTCTTGTTTTTAACCATTCAGAGAGAAGGGGTGTGCTGAGATTCCTCCCATGTCAAGGCTGAATAGATGTGCTCGCAGATTCTCCTTCAGGCTTGGGAATCATTGTACCTGAGACAGCTAAAATTATCAACTTCTATAAGCTAGAAGCATTAGTAAGAAACAGTATAGCATTAATGCTGGTGATTTTGAGCAGTCTGGTGTGTGACTTTGGTTTTGAGCAGACCCATGGCTTTCTAGCTCATAGAAAAGTGTTCACATGATTTGACTTCACTATGGCCAGAAAGGAGGCAAGGTGGCAAGTGTTACTGACAGTGCAGGTTTTTGGGGTGAAATGTTCCCCCAAATACCCTTTATAACAGAACAATTCTAAATTTTCTTACCCAAAACACCTTAACATATACTATGTTTTTCTCTTAACATACACTGTTTTTCTCTTATGCTTTAATTAGCTATAAGACAATTCAATCTTGATGCAGACACTTTGGAAACATGTGGGATGAAAGGGACTGGAGATAAATTCAGTTATTGTGATTTAATTGAAATTTATGGTCAAATGGTTTTGATCATCAAAAACACAATTGATGATGTCCCTGGTACCAGGAATTTAGTGACTGAGAATAACTTAACATTTCATTACCATTTTTATTGCCATTTTGGAAAACACATCATAAAATCAGAACAGCTAGTCAACCACATATATTGAGGGTCATAACACAAAGAGCCCAGCATTCTTCAATGTACGGAGAAAGCTTCTGTTCAGTTATCCAAAATCTGCCTGGAAGATGCTTAAAATCTTATGACAATTTGAGACCCCAACAAAGTCGTGGTATAACTACCTCCAAAAGAGGCTGTCAGTATTAAAAAGGACCAAAGTAGCTAATGGCCTATGGCTAAGAGGAAGAATACAGAATCATATAACAAGTATAGATAACACCACAATGTTAATAGTTATTACCTGTCCTAATTAAATTACAAAGTATATTTGTTCTCTCTATGCCTTTCAGTGTTTTACAAATTTTCAATATTGAACATGTAGACATTATTGATAAGAAAAACAAATTTTATGGTTAAAATTAAAGAAAAAGAGGGTTTTCATTATAAATCTAAGATGAAAGTATATATAGCCAGTAATAATAATTTTATAAATCCCAGAAAAATATTTATTGGTGAAAAATTAGTTGGGCGAGGGAATTGAAGAGAGTAAGACAGAGATAAGAATTATCTCTTCTTCCCTTCAAGTAGCAAGAATATAGAATTGACAGTTATCTAATACCCAGATTTGACTCACCCCCCATCTGTAAACAGAAGGGTTAATATATTTTAAGCCAGAAGGGGGCAGCAAGGAGCTGTTCATAAAAAAACAAAACAAAACAAAAAAACAGCACAATGCAAAAACACTCCAGAGGCCTTTAGACAGGAAAAGGGAGGGGGTGGAGCCAAGCTGAGCAGGAGGTTTTAAGGGTAAGACTAGGCAGGACACCGGATGGAGGCAAAACCAAACATAACCAAGGAGAGGGATAGCACTCCAGCCACTGGGAACTGAAAGCAGTCAGGGAAGCAGAGGCCAAAGCTAAATTCTGTGGCAGGTTTAGGTACCAAGAGAGAACAAACATCTAAAAAGAAAGAAGCAAACATCTAGGAAGATTGCCGCATGGGGTAGACTCCAAAGGAGGAATGGAATCTTTGTTATTCCAAGTGTCAGAAGCTAGTGGGGTCCCATCTCAACTGCTGATCCCTTTTAAGCTGAGACACAAAACTCCTGCCTGACTCCTTTCTGACTGCACTTCCAAGGAACCATGTGATCACCTCTACAAAGAGCAGAACATGTGATTTACCAGTACATGTGAACCCGCAACCAAATGTAGAGACATCGCTCAGCCACATTTGCAAATAAAACCCTCCCCATTATCAGCCATGGGATGGATTTTTAATATGAATTAATTCTAACCCTTTCTTTAGCATCCGACATTGTGTTTAGACTCTAGCAATAAACCAGGCTTACATTAGATAGACAGAATATTATTATTTTACTGCCACTTCCTGAAGAAAAATTAGCCCTCTTTCCCGTCCAGTCTGCTGAGTCTAGAGGCAGTGTTGCCTGTAGGTTAGGAGCAGAGAAGAGGAGGGTTCAAATCTAAGTGTGTCCCATCGTGAAGCCCAACCTTACTGATGCATAACCTCTCTGAGTCTCAATTACCCTATCTTAAAAGCAATCCAAACACTTAATTGTGCAGAACAAATGGTATAATCAGCATATGTAAAGCATTGTGTCATGTGCCCAGAATGATATAGGCATTCAATAATGCTGGCCATGGTTTTCCAACCTTTGTTACATTCCCTGACAAACCTAACAAAACCAAAGCACAGTGTCTGCGCATGGGGCTCATTAGATGCCTGGCTATCGGGCATATCCACGGCCCCGTATTTTTTCTACTTCCTATTTTAAATATGTATAATTGCTACTCAGATTGATGACAGCTTTCATTTCACAAATCGACTCTTCTCACAACTATACCTAAAACTCCTCTCTAAATGGTTCTTAAATACATTAATTATGCAAAATTTCTCACTTGAGGTATGAAAAGGCTAAGTTCCAAATGATTTCTGAGTAAATGGAGTGCCACCTATTATAACAGCCTTTCCCCACCAGTGATAGCTACATGTTTGTTTGAAACCAGGTCGTGAGCCTGCCTGAAAGAGTGAGGCCCGGGAGTGTTTCCGGAGCAAATGGGCAGGTGTTTCAGCATGCAAAAACACAAAATCCTCCCCGGGGACATGGGCTAGGACTGAGAGAGCACTCCAGGACTGTATTTTCTTGTTTGTTTGTTTATGTTAAGATTTATCCCTTTCCCCTTTTTTCTTTCTTTTTTAAAAAATATATTTTATTGATTTTTTACAGAGAGGAAGGGAGCAAGATAGAAACATCGATCATCTGCCTCCTGCACACCTCCTACTGGGGATGTGCCCACAACCAAGGTACATGCCCTTGTCTGGAATTGAACCTGGGACCTTTCCAACGCTCTCTATCCACTGAGCCAAACCAGTCAGGGCAATTTTCTTGTCTTTTAAAAAAGTGCTGAACCCCTGCTATCCTTTGGCTGCACACTTGATGCTACTGACAAGACTATCAAGCCAGTTTGTGTGGATAGTATGAGTGTAGGATGATGCTTGTCTGGCACTAGAGAAATCAAAAGCATTAACTCTTTCCAGAAAGCTCTTCTGTCAAGAATAAAAATGCATCTTTTAAAAGCTGAACTAAGTATCCCCCTGTGAAATTAAAGCCTCTGGGTCAATTGAATATTACCGACAAAACTGCAACTGTAATATGAGTCCTTCGAGGAACAATTTGAGCTGACTCAAATGTGTGTCTTTAGAAGGCAATAAATAACTTCACCCTTAAATCCTTGACAGGTGAGGTCACCTGAGGTGCTTCGAACAGAAATCGGATCCTTTCTGAGTGAATGCTTTCATCTGAAGGCTTTTTATACTGACACACCACTTTGAATTCAAATGTTATTTGTTTTCTCAAAACATTAAAGTGCCCCCCGTTTTCTTCTCTCTGTTCACAATAATGTCCAAGGAATCTTTCCTACACGGAGCAGCAGGACCCAGGAGTCTTAATCAATTATCACAGCTGGGAAACAGGCAAAAGTAGGCGAATGGATTTTGAATTCAACATCAAAGTCCATTAAAAAGCTTCAGCAAAACATTTGTGATCCAGCTAAAAAACAGACAGAAACATCTTTCCGCCTCACTCCTCCCTGCTTTACTGAGGCAGACCCCGGAGCCCAGTGCCATTGGTAACTTGAAGACACCAGGGATAATTCTGAACACAGAATAGGAACAATGACATTTCTGGGCCACTTTATATGCTTTCCAAAGCAGTTTTATACATACTATTATTACACACATCAAGTGTTACTTTCTGCTTTTTAAATCCTGAAACTGAGGTATAGAGAAGTTAAGTGTCTAGTTCTCAATTATTGTGTTTATTCATGTAATTTCACAGAGAGAAGCATCCAGCCCACAGCCATAGACATCATCCAAAAGTTATTTGCAAGTTAGAAATAGGAAATATGAGAAAAATTGAAACTGGACAGTGTTCTTATTCCTACAGGATTTCAGAAGAACCATTACATTTTAAGAGCAAGGGCAAAAGATAGAATGACATTTAATAGGCAACAATGCCTACCTCTATTTCTAGATTTCTATGTTAAGATCATCTTCATTATTTTTTCCTGTGAATCCTGTAGTAAAGTGGTCTTTTTGATGACAATAATTCATGATATAGGTGATAAGATAGGATAACATAGTATTTTTGTAAAATATTTATGTCATTTCATTCCTGCCAGAAATAGCCCATGCATTTTACACAGAACATCAATTTGATATAGAAAACAGGTGGCAAAAACAAACTAGTTAGGAAAATTCCAGGAGAACTCCAGGCATCCAAAACTCAGGAACATTATCTGCTAGTGGCCCAAGTTGTGCCAAAATTAAAACTCTACCTATTAATTTTCCCTCCAGTATGCAGTGTATCTAACATGTTTTGCATATGTGTGATATTAGCTCCTTAAAATGTCATCTCAAAAGCAAATGGTCACTAGACTTATTGTGGTGATCATTTCACAAGGTATACACATATTGAATCACTATGATGTACACCTAAAACTAATGAATAGTGAATACTTATTATACTTTACTAGAGGCCTGGTGCACGAAACTCATGCATGGAGTGGGAGTGTGGGGTGGGGTGGTGTCCCTCAGCTCAACCTGCACCCTTTCCAATCTGGGACCCCTGGTGAGATAGGGCATAAACGGGCAGTCAGACATCCCTTTCACAATGCAGGACTGCTGGCTCCCAACCTCTTGCCTGCCAATTGCCCCTAACTACTCCCCTGCCAGCCAGATCAACACCTAACTGCTCCTGTGCTGGCCTGATTGCCCCTAACTGTTCTCCCCTGCAGACCTGGGTCCCCCCACCAACTGCCCTCCTTGGCCAGCCTGGTCACCCACAACTGTCCACCCCGGCCAGCCTGGTCCCCCCCAACTGTCCTCCCTTTCAGGCCTGGTCCACCCCCCAACTGTCCTCCCCTGTAGTCCTGGGTCCCTCCCAACTGCCCTCCCTTGCTGGCCATCTTGTGGCAGCCATCTTTGACCACATGAGGGAAGCCATCTTGTGATGGTCAATTTGCATATTACTCTTTTATTAGATAGGATTTTTTAAAAAACATTATAATGGCGAGAACTGAAAAGAGGCTTTGTGGGGTATACTATTATCCAGTTTATAAAATTTGCTGTAGAGACAGTTGTTGGTGTATGGGTCTATTTCATTGGAGACCATTTTAATCATATTCTATCATTCTAAGGCATCCTTCATTGTAAAATATGATAACACATACTGTATTGATGTATTGTATCAAATGTGTTAATACATAAATATAAATAAAAAGCCATTAAATGATGACTGTCAGCATTACCTAAAATATTTAAACTGCACCCAACATTTATTTAGAAGTGGTTTTCCTATAAAATTCAGCTTTTCTTCCCATCACAGTGAAAACATCCAAAGTGTGAAGAATTCTGCGAGAAAGTATACTTCAATTTTAGCCAATAGTTGTAAATTTTATGGTTTCAAGGCCTTCATAGGCACACAGAAGTAGTTTTAATTCCTTTTCCTACCTTTGCCCCTACCTAATGGACATGTTATCAAACAAGAGAAAAGAAAGGGGTTAAGACATTACCATGAATGGAAGAGGAAGAAGCAATTCTAAGAGGTTAGTAATCTAGTCCTTTTCTATTTTCCCAAAGAAACACAGAGACGGAGGGAGGAAGGATAAAGCAAAGTTGTATTCTCTATTCCAAAACAAACACTCAAAAGGATGCTACTTCTAGAAAGTTTAGTCTGGAGGGAAAATGAAGGTGGAGGGAAGGAGTGCTTTGCTTGAAATGTGTTTTAAACTCTCTCCTTGTCTGAGCTTCCGGCTGCTTCTGGGCCATTTGGCTAATGGCATATATCTCATCTCCCCCTAAGTGGGCAATGACAATCCTAGTTAGTTTTTCTTCAACTGGCTAACTATGTTTAGGCCAAAGAAGAGACAGAATGATCTAATTATAAATGTTTAAAGACATTATTAAGTACTTGGCTTTTCCAAGAAAAAAAAATAGCATTGAATGTCCTTAAGTGGAACTAATAAAAGCAGGGTTTTGATTCTAACCCTGCTGCTAGCTAAGGTATCCAAACGTTCTTTCACCTCTCTGAGTCTTAGCTCTTTATCTATAAGATTAGCGGGCTGGACTGCTTAATTTATAACTTGCCTTTCAGGTTCTGTGACTCAAGAGAGCTGTGTGAACATG
>PVJC01035823.1:0-18041 GCA_004026665.1 Murina feae | reverse complement strand
CACCAAGCAGGCCGCCGACCCTGCCACCTCCTACCCACTCCCCGATGCCCCTCCAAGGGCCTGGGAAGCCCACCAAGCAGGCCGCCGACCCTGCCACCTCCTACCCGCTCCCCGATGCCCCTCCAAGGGCCTGGGAAGCCCACCAAGCAGGCTGCCAACCCCGCCGCCTTTTACCCACTTCGCGGTGCCCTCCAACCCTGCTGCCTCTTTCCCATCACGGGTCCTGGGTCCTGCGCTGTCCCGCCCTGCAGCTGCTCTGTGCACTCGGGAGGTCCCTCAGCCCGGTCTGTGCCCTCTCGCAGTCTGGGACCCCTCGGGGGATGTCCACCTGCTGGCTGCCTGACCAGCCTGGGTGAGGGGCTTTAAGGCTGCCCACAGCTCCCATTGACCAACGTCCCAGCAAGGCCGGCTGGACGCTCCTATAATTGATGCTGTTCCTTTAAGGCAGCCTTTTACTAACAAATCCTCCTCTCTGCCTCACCTTGTGGCTTCTATAATGAAACAATTGTTACACTTAATTGTTGCAAATGTGCGTTTTTGCTTCAGGCCAAACAAAGGCTAAGGAGCCAGCAAGCAGGTAGTTTCACTCTCGCTCCTGCTGCACGGACGCTGCCTAAATGTTTACTCAGGTCCGTGAGTGGCGGCCGCCATGTTGGCTGGGCTAATTTGCATACAGCCGTTCTGATTGGCTGTGGGCGTCCCGGAGAAACGGTTAATTTTACTATTCCGCTTTTATTAGTTTAGATATATTAAAAACCACAATGAGCCCTAGCCAGTCTGCTTCAGTGGACAGAGAGTCGGCCTACGGACAGAAGGGTCCTGAGTTCGATTCCAGTCAAGGGCACGTACCTTGGCTGTAGGCTGCTCCCTGGCCCAGGCCCTGGTCAGGACACGTGCAGGAGGCAACCAATCGTGTTTTTCTCACACCGATGTTTCTCTGTCTTTCCCTCTTTCTTCCACTCTCTCTAAAATCAATGGAAAAATATCCTCGGTGAAGATTAAAAACAAAAAACAAAACCATAACGAGACTCCACTTTTCATCTACTAGGATGGCTGTGAGAAACAAAAATAAGAAATGTTGGCGAGGACGTGGGGGAACTGGAACCTGCTGGTGAAGAGCAATGGTGCAGCTGCTACAGGAGACAGCCTGAAGTTCCTCCGAAAGTTAAACATAGAATCACCTCGTGACCAGCATTTCTACTCTTAGGGGTATACCCCAAAGAACTGGAAACAAGGATTTGCACACGTATGTTATTATGAATGTTCATAGCAGCATTATTCTCAACAGCCAGAAAGTGAAAGCAGTGCTCAAGTTCTACCGACAAATGAATGGCAGACAGAATGTGGTCGGTCTAGTCACACGACGAAATACTGTTTTACCATAAACATGAACGAAGCACTGATCTGTGCTATGACCCAGATGACTTCTGAAAATGTTATGCCAGACAAAAAGGACAACTATTATATATTCCATTTATATGAAATATCTCAAGTAGGCAAATGCAGAAAGACAGAAAGTAGATTAGAGGTTTCCAGGAGCTGGGGGGAGAAGTGCATGGAGAGGTACTGTCTAGTGGGTACAGAGTTCTGTTTGGGGTAATAAAAAAATTGAAAATAGATACTGGTGATGGTTGTGCACACTGTGAATACAATTAATGCCACTGATTTATACACTTATAAATGGATGAAAATAGATAAAGTGAAGGGAAAAGAAGGAGACAACAGCAACAAAAATTTTGAAAACTTAAAAACAAATAGAAGACTCATATAACAGACCTAAAAAAGTTGACTCTTAAGCTGGTCAAGCCAAGAAGCAACTCAGTTTATGTTGCACAAACACCAAAAGCTCAGATAAGAGGGCAAAGGTAGCTGTGAAAACAGTAAGTCCGGTTGAAAGCCTGTTTAAATAGCCAAGACCTGGAAACAACCTAAGTATCTTTTGATAGATGACTACATAGCGTGGCCATGGAAAATGATGAAATATTGCCATTGGCGACAACATGGATAGATCTTGAAAGTATCATGCGAAGTAAAATAAGACAGAAAAGGCAAGAACCATCTGATTTTACTCATATGTGGGATATAAAAAAGCAACAAACATAAAAACAAAACAAACTCATAGACACAGATAACACTTAGGGTTACCAGAGGGTAAGAGAGGTCGGGTGAGGATGAACAGCATTACGGAGGGCATATAAATGGTGATGGAAGGAGACCTGACTTGGGGTGGTGAGCACACAACACAATATACACATGTATTATAGAACTGTAAACCTGAAACTTATTACATGCATGGTAGAATCACAGGGTGCTATAAAAAAAGAACATTTAGAAAGTTGCAGAGAGAAATGAGAAACCAGAGGGGACAAAAGCAAAGAAAATAATTCAAGGAAATATCCCCAAACCAAAGAATAAGACAGACTGTGCTGACCTGTAAGTGTGGGATGTAGAACAATTCTCCCCAAGGATGTCCGTGCCCCTTCGCTGGAACCTGAGGTACGCTAGGCAGAGGCACTCTGCATGGGACTAAGGTTATGACCGTGAGATGGGGAGAGTAGCCTGTGGGCCTAACAAATCACGAGCGTATAACCGAAACTGGTCACGAAGAAAGAAACCAAAAGCTCCACGTGAGACTGATCCACCACTGCTGGCTCTGAAGGTGGAGGAAGGGGAAACAGCCCCAGCGGACCGCCAGCTGGGAAATGGGCACCTCCGTCCTACAGATGCAGGACACTAAATTCTGCCAACAACCTGGATGTCCCTGGAAACAGCTCCTCCCCTAGAGACTTCAGTAAGGAAGGCAGTAACCTAGCTGCCTCCTTCGTTTAGCCCACTGAGACCCACACCGGACTTCCGTAAGCCAATACTTTGGTGTTCTTGTAAGCTGCTAAGTCTGTGCTAAGTTGTTGCAGCAGCGAAAGAAACCTAATGTGGTAGGACCCACCAAAAAGTCAGCATCACAGATAAAAGGAAATAAATCTGAAAGCACATCATTTCTGAATACAGGATAAACAGACCCTCCAAGGCGCTAGACCAGCATTATCTAACAGTTTATTCAGCACTTGGCTACTTTAATTTAATTTAAATGGTCACATGTGGCGAGTGGCCTCCATATTGAACAGCATAGCTCTAGACAGGGAAAAAAAAGAGCTTTTGTACAAAGGACCAAGCATCAGAATGGCATTAGCCTTCTCTAGAATCTACACTTATCTATCAATCAAGTGGGAAGGCACATTTTGTCAGACGTCAGTCTCCAAGAAGTTACCTCCCAAGTGCTTTTCTGCAGAAGCTGCAAAAGTATGAGATGAGGGAGTAACCAAAAAAGAAAACAGAGGTGGCAACCTAAGAGATGAAACAGGAGATCCCAGGACAACAGCTGGGAGAGAGCCGGAAAGCAGCCGGTCCAGGCTAGAGCAGCCACAAGGCTCAAGGCGGAGTTGCTACGAGAAAGCAAAATTGACAGAATATGTGATGTGTTTGAACATGATGAGAGATTTATAAAGGCAGGAGAACCTGGGACAGAATCAGGAAGAAATGCATAGAAGACTAAGCAAATGAGAAAGCAGGACAATTATGAATTCTGGGAAAAACAAAATGCTATGTAAAAAAGAAGTTAGCACAGCTTGATGCTTACTCACATAGTTAAAATAACCCAAGACCTAACCAAAATTATGGTAACTATACAAGGAAGACAAAGAGAGAGGAAAGATGATTTTATTTTATTTTCATTTTTAAATATGTTTTTATTGGTTTTAAGAGAGAGGAAAGGAGAAGAGAGAGAAAAAATAAACACATAAACACATCGATGTGAGAGAAACATCTATAGGTTGCCTCCCACATGTGCCCTGACTGGGCATCGAACCCACCACCTTTTGGTGTATGGGACGATGCTCCAACCAACTGAGCAACCTGCCAGGGCTATGTCTACTAATATATATATTTTAAAACGATTACAAAATAGTAAACCAGCACATAAAGCTTCACAAACACTTGCTCACACTGTCTGTTACTAGATTTCTAGATCCACTACTTAGGTCAGAAACAATGTCAAGAGCACCAGAACTGAGGCCCCAGGGAGCCCTGGGAAGGCTCACTGCCCAGCCAGCAGCCTCCTACAGTCCTGACGGAGCCTGCTCACCTGCCGTCATGGGAACGACGTCTGAGCGCAGGAGGATCTGGATGCGGCCGGCTGGCTTGTTCCCGATCTTGATGTCCATGTACACCTGAGGGTTCGACCGGGCCTTTTTGGCAGTGGGCTCTCCCTGGGGGAAGGAGAAACCACTAGGTTAGAGAGAACTCCCTGAGCAGGGCAGCGTGGAGTCTTCTGAACACACACCCAGAACCCACATGCAGGGAGCAGGCTGGAGCGAGGTGCCGACAGGGGCGGCCTGGGCCCCACTGGGGCTGCAGGAGGAGGCCATGGCCAGCGCGGAGTTGGACCTCAGTGACAGGAAACCTCACGCTGTCTAATCCCAGCCCACAGGCATGTTATCTCATCACACTGGGCCTCTGACAGAGGCTTGCAGTCACGGAATAACACTGTTTTGGCCCAACACAACTATCAACACCTGCAACCCAGCCAAGCCCACTCCCCTCACTCCAGGTAAACAGACCCTTTTATGTAGCACCATCCCCTCCTTCTATGCTTAGCTTTGTGCAGCCAAAGGCTGGCTACCGTGAAGCAAGGAGGGGAGCCCTCAGGCTGGGGCCTCAGTGCTTAGAGGCAATGGAAGAGGTGGAGGGGGCCTTGCCTCATCCCCAAGCAGACAAAGCTAAGCAGAGGACAAGGAGACATTTAATAGAGCCATCATATTTGTTCCAAAGAGAAGCGTCAACGATTCATAACTTGTGTGTGGTTCGGTTTAACAAATGGACTGAAGACACGATTACTATTGTTTGCTGCTAACAGCAGCAGTAGCGGCAAATACTCATATACTCACTTGCCACGTACAGAATACTATGCTAAACGGCTTATGTACATCAGCTCATTTAATCCTCAGAACCACCCTAGGTCAGGACCACTACTATCCCCATTTTATAGATGGGGAAACCGAGGCACACCCAAGTTCAGTCACTTGCCCAAGATCACAGAGGTGGTAAGCAGTGCAGCTGGAATTCAAACCCAAACACTCACACCACCCACCCAGTCCATGCCCTTAATCACATCGCCCCACCTGGCATTTTTATTAACAAGATGCATAATACGAGGCTCCTAGCCTGTTTGCCGCTTAGAAAGAGAAAGGCAACAAGCACTTGAGTAGCCTGTACAAAAGCAGAGACGCAGAGGGAAATACAAAGCCTGGTTTTACCACGTGGGGACTGCAATGTGGAGAGGGGACGGGGCAGGGGCAAGAACCTGGAGAGTCCCTCTTGGCCTTTATCTCTTGGGACAGGTGATGGGGAGCCAGAAAAGTTATCAGTAGGAGAGTCAGATGATTGGCTTTGTGCTTTAAAAAGATCATTCTGTCTGTCTTTAGGAAAGTCTGGAGGAGAGCAAGATTCTAGCCAGAAGAGTAGTTAGGGAGCTACTGTAATTATCCAAATGAGATGAGAGGCTGAATCAGGTCGATGGGACGATCAGGAAGGGGGATTCCAGGGAGACTGAGGAGAAAAACTGGCGGAATGTGATGATATGCTGCCCCTATTTTAAAGAGGCGTCTAGACGACCTGGGGTATTGCACTGGCTGCGAGGGCCATTCATATGCTCTGCTTTGTATCCAAACTTCTGGCCTGGGTCAACATGGGGCTGGATGGTGGCGCGTTAACAAGCCTGAGGATGCAGGAAGCACAGGACAGAGACGGGCAATGTGAAGCTGCCCGTGCGCTCTGCAGCACAGTGTCTAAAGGTCTACACTAGGAACAGACCGGGAGTCAGCAGCACCGGAGAGGCTGCGAAAATCAGACTGGCTGCCACTATTTGGGCCGAAAGAAGAGAGCGATGCCATGAGCCAAGATAGGAGCAACATTCACGAGGGAGGGAAAGGCCTGAGAAGCAACGATCAGAGCGAGAGGTCTGCTGAGAACCAGGAGCAAGTGCCTAGGCAGGTCTCTGAGGGAGCGAGAGCCTCAGACTTGCGTAGAGGCGGCAGGGATGGTACCACCGTCCTCACTCTCCTGTGTTGGGACAGGACCAGGAATACCGTGGACCTGTTGAAGGAGGAGGGCTGACCAGGAGGAGCACTCACTACCCTTCCTCACCGGGGGCAGGAGGCCTTCCTCCTCATCAGCTGCCAGTCACAAATCAGTACCTAAACTGAGCTAAGAAGCGGACAAGTTCATTGCCCAGAGCACAAGGATGAGGCTTAAAGCCTCTCTCGTTAGTTCCCCCAATAGTGCCTTCACCGAAGAACTAGAGGTGCCCTTTCATCCTCTCTACTTGTGACTGTACATTTTCAAGTTTCCATAAAACTTTAAAAGAAGTCTCCTGTGGAAGCACCGGCCTCTCCTCCAGAAGCGCGCCTTCCTCTCACCTCCTGCGCTTCTGCTTTGGGGGGCTCCGACCCCTCTTCCTCTTTATTCTCTTCCAGAGTCTTGCCAGAGAATTTCTTCAACCAGTCATCATCCGACCAAACTAAAGGGAAGGAATCAAACAAATGTCAAGAGATTCAAGCTCGTCCTAGCCGGTGCGGCTCAGGGAGTAGAGCGTCAGCTCCTAGACTGAAGGGTCCCAGGTTCGTTCCAGTCAAGAGCACATACCTCGGTTGCAGGCTTGATCCCCGGCCCTGGTTGGGGCACATGCAACCAATGTGTCTCTCTCACACTGATGTTTCTCTCTCTGTCTCTCCCCTTCCCTTCCATTCTAAAAATCAATGGAAATATCTTCGGGAGAGGATTAACAACAACAACAACAAAGATATTCCAGCTAGGAGCCCACTGCTAATTAGCTGCTTTGGTCAGCAAAGTGGAACATACTCTGTGCCCTTTTAGCCACAGATTCCGCCTGGGGAACTCCCCAGGTAAGGCAAGTTCCCACTGGGAGTGTCAGCCCTTGAGGTCCAGCGCTCAGCAGGGCTAAGGGTCAAAGCCATGTCTAAGGGAAAAGTGTAGACTTGCCAGTTCTGCCCTTGGTGGAACACCCCAGGAACGAGAAAGCTGGGAAAGATAAGGGAGCAGGCAGGGTTTCTCCATAATGGAAACAATTACCCTAAGAAGCTCAAACTCTTTTTATTCCCCACAAAGGTGGCGTGTGCCCGTCAGCTACCCCTGTTCACCGGAAGTGGCACTCAGCTCCCACTTCCAGGTAATAGGGATAAAAACACAACTAAGGCCACACTGGAGGACATGATGGGGAACCTGTGGTCGCCCCACTCACCTGGTCTGGAAGAGCCTTCCTTAATCCTCATTGGTTTGGCCAAATTGACGCGAATCGTCCGTCCGAAGAGTTCAGATTCATTCTGAAAAGATGGAAAATTCAGCTGCTTAACTCTGTTAGGGTGAAAGAGTCAGACAGGTTTTCCATGGGCTTCGGATCTTTGAGGCACGCTCCAACTTGTTCTCCCTGAATCCCTGAACTCCTGCAGCAAGCTCTGCACCCACCGCAAAGCAGCCCTTGGGTTGCAGGGGGATGTCTCCCTGAGCCGGCCCACACCTCCTTCCATGCAATGCCAGCAAAGAACCGTGCTACCAACAGTAATTCCAGGCTCAGCGTTATGAGGGTAAATGTGGTTTCCAAGTACCTGAGTTCACCTTCAAAAGTCAAGATCAGCTTTGAAACGGTGAGAAATGATCTTTCTCTGATAACTGAGGAATAAGTTCAGCGAATGGGTAACAGAGACCAGGAATAAAGGAGAACCTTACTATCCAAAGATAATTGGTACCAGGAAAGGACACTTAATGTAAATCCATCAGAGCAGTGAAGAACATTTTTATCATAAAAAGTAAAGAAAAAAAGGTTTGACTCGGACTTTACTGTGATGAAACTAAAAATAATGAAAATAGGTTTCTTATAGTTCAAATTCAGGTTTCACTATGCACAGATTTGCAGAACACATATGCACTGGGTGCTGGTTAATTTGCAGTATATTTTCCCACAAAATTCTAAACCACAGTATGATAGGACACCTTTGTGCTGCATATCTGACATTAAAAGTACAAGGATCTCAGAGGGCACAGAAACTCAAGAATCTCATCACTTCCCCAAGGACCTCTCCAGGACATTCAAATCATTTGCATTAGTAGCACACCCCGTCATTATCCTTATTGAATTCCTCGGATCAATTGTTAACTGGTCTAACGCTTCATGGAATCCTGCCTCTTTTGCAAAATATGCAACTTCACTGTGCAGATTCCATAGTGTTTGCAACTTATTACCCTGGACTCGGAGCAGTCGGTGAGAGGTCAGCCAATAAGGATGATTAGTATTTATATTGTTAATGGGGACAGACATGTGAGTGAGGGTTAATCTTGCAAGTGATTGATTCACAGTGAATATTTTCATATGATGACAGTTTTTACTTCCCATGCAACCTTGTAACTTTGGAGGTTCAGCAAACCAATATATGACCAAGGAGCCCTCTGTACCATCAAAACCCACTTCAGTAAGAGTGAAGATTCCCGGCCATACCATGTTGTCGATGGCTGCTGCAGCATCCTGTCAAGAAAAGACAAAGTACAAGTTTAACTTCATGTGGTGTCTAAACACATACTCAGTAGCAAAAATAACCCCCACAAAAAAAATCCCAAGAGGAAAAAGTCACCCCTACAGTCCCTGCCTAGGCTGCATGTGTGTCTGACAAAGAGCGCTTCCTGGCTGACTTTGGAGCTTGTGGTGTGGAAGGCATGAGAAATAACCACCAGCGCTGCTGGAGAGGAGGCTCAGTGAGCGGAGCCGCAGGAGCTCTGCAGAGCAAGAGGGGGGGCCTGGCTGGTCTGCAGTGTTAACCACAGTCTCCGATTGATTAAATGAGGGAAGTGTTTCTTCAGACAGCATTTCTTGTCCTCTGGAAGCATCAGCATGAGGCCCAGAAACTTAACCAAACGGAGCACAGCTCCCTTTGTAATCAGTAGTAACACTAACATGTGCCAAAGACGAAACAGAGGTTAACGGAATTTTCTCACCTCTGCCAACTCAAATTCAACAAAAGCAAATCCTCGGTGCTTTTCTGAAAAAAAAAGGAAAACAAAAACAAGTAATTACCCTTTAGGGCAAGGGGAAGGTGATCACAAGCCATATCCGGACATTAGCCCTATTTCAGAAGAAATCTCATTCTTTAACTTTTCCTAGTTTACATGTTGTTTTTCAGTGAACATAGCTCAATAATGGACTATACTTTTAATCTTTAAAATAAGTATTCCGATTTTTCTACCAAAGACAAATTAAAACCTTAACCTTTGCATGCAAGGCAGCTAGAAAAATGAAGCCATTTACTAGTAAACTATTTATTCCAACTATACATTTTGAGCATCAGTTGTACATAAAGCATGAACCTGGGTAAGCACACTCACTCTTTATCCTCAGGAAAATGCTGATCTATCTAGAAAGGCCAAGCATAGCAGGGCTAATTTAATTGACCAACTAACTTTAGAGAATCAATAGAGCCTTATTTTTTAAAATACATTTTATTGATTTTTTACAAGGAGGAAGGGAGAGGGATAGAAAGTTAGAAACATTGATGGGAGAGAAACATCAATCAGCTGCCTCCTGCACACTCTCCACTGGGGATGTGCCCACAACCGAGGTACATGCCCTTGACCGGAATCGAACCTGGGACCCTGGAGTCCGCAGGCCAACGCTCTATCCACTGAGCCAAACCGGTCAGGGCAAGCCTTATTATTTTTTACAGATAAAGATCCCAGGCTTAGGGGAGGAGCCGTTACGGGAGCTGGAACTGCCGATTAATTCTGATCAAGATGACAACCTCCCAAAAGCACCGAGACTTCGTGGCAGAGCCCATGGGGGAAAAGCCGGCGGGGAGCCTGGCCGGATCGGCGAAGTCCTGGGCAAGAAGCTGGAGAAAAAGGGCTTTGACAAGGCTTATGTGGTCCTTGGCCAGTTTCTGGTGCTAAAGAAAGATGAAGACCTCTTCCGGGAATGGCTGAAGGACACATGAGCGCCAATGCCAAGCAGTCCCGGGACTGCTTCGGCTGCCTGTGACGCCTTCTTGTGATGCTCTCTGGGGAGCCCCCAATCTCTAACACCAGCCTTGAGTCTCCAGAGTTTGCAGCTGAGTGGGGCTACTCCCTTGTCCTCTACAAAGGAAACGATTGCTGTCTGCTCACCACCGATGTCCTCCGGGTCTCTGGGGGAGTTCTCTCCACTCACCATTTCAACTGTTTGGAATTCTCACTCTTGCAGGCATCTCCCTTCTCTTTCCCCTGCCAGTTTCAGGTCAATAGTCAGCTTTTCTGAGTGGATTTCTGGCCCCTACCCTCACCCCTAGTCTGTTTAATGACATTTGGCTTCTCTTTTGGCAAAACAGTCACTGTCCATATAAAGTTTTTTAAATCAATAAAGTCAGTGGCCTTCCAAAAAGATACCAGGCCCAGCCCTAACTGGTTTGGCTCAGTGGATAGAGCGTCGGCCTGCGGACTCGAGGGTCCCAGGTTCCGGTCAAGGGCACATACCTTGGTTGCGGGCACATCCCCAGTAGGGAGTGTGCAGGAGGCAGCTGATCAATGTTTCTCTCTCATTGATGTTTCTAACTCTCTATAACCTCTCCCTTCCTCCCTGTAAAAAATCAATAAAATATATTAAAAAAAAAAAAAAAGATCCCAGGCCCAGAGAATTTAAAGACTTTGCTTAACAACCATGCAGGGTTGATGATACAGCGGGGCCTAAAACTCCAATCTGAGAAATGACAACAGAGGTAAAATAGAAAACTGACCTGTAACTGCGATATCTATTAAAGGAACACTTACCCAGGCGCACAGAGGCCAAGCCCCATTGGTAGGGCAGGCTTTCCTGCTGCCCCGTTCATAGCACAGCTGCCAAGATGGGAGCAGCTGCGGTGGGGTCCCCAGTAGACAGTTTGAAACAACATTCAGGTCCACTTTGAGCCCATGTAGCTCAACATCTACCTTCCCACTGGGCTCCTGAAAACTGTTTTATCTCAATCCAAGAGAGGGGACTCTGCAGAGTTACGTTACAGTTCACACCCACAGGCCTCAGAACATTCCCTCTGCATCAAGGTCACTGTCATGCTACCCTACTGAGCACCTTCCAGAACTTTCCTACATACCAACCATAACATATACTGTGACAGGACTTAAAACTTTTAAGTTATTTTCTCAGTAGGATTCTGACCATAAGGGACACTAAAAGGACTCACCTGTTTCATAATCCAGAGGAATCTGAATATCTGTGATATCTCCAAAAGGAATAAAAGCTGCATGAAGAACTTTGTCATCTACCTCCTCTGCAAGTCCACCTGCAACGAAGCCAAGGGCCTTCTGAGCTACTGAACTTGATTCTCTTGAGAAGTCCCTGCGGCCCAGGTGGCGTCCTATAGCGAAGGGGAGGGGTCCTTCCATCCAGTCCTTCGGACACAGGACTCCTCTCAACTGCTCCTTCACCCACACTTACAAATTACACTGCTCTCTTCACCCTTCTCGCAGGCCCTCATCGGGCCCCGTAATTACTGCAATAGCGTCTTAGCTGATTTTCCTCTCCACAGAGTCAACTGGAGGGATCCGGGGAATGTGCAGATTTTAAGCCATCACTCCCCCTGCTTAAACTCCTTCAAAGGTTTCCTACTGCCCTCAGGATACAGTACAAACTCTTCAGCAGGCTTTTCATCACTGGAGCCCTCCCCACCTCTTCCGCTTTCCCCCTCTGCTTCCCCAATCCCCCGGGTCCCCTAAAACGACCCACTTTCACACTTTTGGGCTTTTGCTCCTGCTGCTCCCTTTCAGTAAATACACTTGCCCCTATTTTGACCACCTGGCTAAAACCGGGTCGTCAGCTCCAGCATCACGGCATCTTGAAAGTTTGCTCTCACCTCTCGAGACGGAGGGATCCTTTCTCCGCGCACCCACACCCAGGCCATCGATGTCCGTCCCCACCAAAGCACCCAACACACAGTCTACCTGGCTAGTCTGAGGACCCCTTCCTTTGGGGCCTGGGTTGAGCCCCCGCTGCAAGCGAAAGTTGGTAAAATGAATGGGCGCGAGCATCTGGAGGCCCATAGTATTCCTCTACCAATCCTCCGGGTCCAGGAGGTAAAGGGGTACCTGTTAGAGGTTAGCGGGCTTGGAAGGGAACCAGAAAGGCCTTTACGTCTCGGGCTAACACCTGAGGCAAAGCAGTACTGCCACAGGTCCCTCCGAGACAGCTACTCGCCGCCCTCCGCGTCTGGTCCCACGCCCAGACCCCGCCTGGTGCCCGCGGCTGCTCACCCACGTACAGCACACGCTTGGTAGTGGCCATCTTGCTCCCGCGCTCTCCCTCCGGAAGCCCACGCCTGGCCCGCCCCCTTCCCAGGCCCCGCCCCTCCGCTCGACCCCGCCCCGCCCCCGCGTCTCGGCGTTCGCAGGCCCCGCCCACTCCGAGCGGCCCCCGCCCAGCGTCTCGGCGCTCGCAGGCCCCGCCCACTCCGAGCGGCCCCCGCCCAGCGTCTCGGCGCTCGCAGGCCCCGCCCACTCCGAGCGGCCCCCGCCCAGCGTCTCGGCGCTCGCAGGCCCCGCCCACTCCGCGCGGCCCCCGCCCAGCGTCTCGGCGCTCGCAGGCCCCGCCCACTCCGCGCGGCCCCCGCCCAGCGTCTCGGCGCTCGCAGGCCCCGCCCACTCCGCGCGGCCCGTGCTGCCTCCTTCCCTTAGGAAAGGTCTGGCGCCGTGGGAGGTGCTCCCGCGTGGGAGAAGCTGCGTGGTCCGCGCGCGCGGGTGCTCAGTGCCGCTGGAAACAATCCTGGGCCCAGTCCGTCCGGGTCCTCAAATAAGGAGGACGGGATTTTGCATGGTCAAATACTTGAGAAAAATACTAAAGCAAGAATAGCTCGAGTCGTGACACATGGAAAAGTATGAAATTCAATTTTCAGTGTCCAGAAATAAGGTTTATGGGAGCACAGTCGTGCTCATTCCTAAAAGTATTGTCTGTGGCTGCTTTCACACCACAAGGGCTGGAGACCTATGGCCCACACGTGGCTCTTAGGCGAAAAGTGTGCAGACTCCTGGTATAAACGAGCTAATACACAAGTCACAGATTGACCCATGTGGTAGAAAATTATGGGGCCACCTGTTTGGGATAGAGCAGTGGGTTGTGACTTCCCTGAAGTCACATTTAAGCTGAAACCTGGAGGAAGGGGGGCCTGAGAGAGGAGGAAGCAGAGGCAAGGAATTCAGGGAGAGGAGACGGCTTCTGCACACTCAGGGAACCCGAAGGCCAGAACGTGGGGCACAGACATCTGGCAGGAAAGGTGGGCAGGAGCCACGCCATGCAGGGCCCTGTGCGCCATGTGGAGGATTTGGGAGCCTTAAGAAGATAGCAAAGGCTGTAATTGGGGGAGTTCATGGTCACATTTGTGTTCTAAAATGTGCTCTCTGGAGAGAGTCAATGGGGGAGAGAGGGAAGAGGACATATGTAATACTGTCAACAATAAAGAATTATTTAAAAATGAATGAATGAATGAAGAGTAATAAAATATGCTCTCTCTGACCACTGCCCAGAATGCAGAGGGCTGGGCCATGGAGATCAGGAGGTTGATGCAGTAGATGGTGGTGATGGTGGCTTCCTCCCTCCAGCCCTAACCTGATCGAAGTCAGGACATTTCAACCCTTCAATACCTGAATGCTACCATTCAGAATGCCAGGGGTGGGGAAGGAGCAAATTCTCTCTCAGAGGACTGGTGGGAATATAAAGCAACCACATAAATTCTCATATGTGTATATTCAGACATATAATAAAATGCAATATGATCAGAAGGAGGAGGTGAAATGAACACCTGCTCTGTGTCAGGCCTAGTGCTAGGCAACTGTTCACAGACACGCAGTCCTCACAAACTCTTTCAGGTACAGATTATCATCCCATGTAACCCACCACACCCAACGAGCTCAAGTAATTTGCTCGCATTAGCAAATAATGACTGAGTATTGAATTTATTTATTGAATATACAAAACTGCAATAACTAACTTCAGTGGCACAACTCTTTTCTAAAGACTACACTATCCCTTTCAGAGGGATTCCCAAGAGTGACTGGCCCAATGGGAGTGCATATCAAAGCAGTTATCATTATTATAACCATCCTACTTTTCTCATAAAATGTTCTAGAAACTTTCGATGTTCCTAGATGTCAATGTCTAGATGATTCTTTGAGGTCAGTGATGATCTCAAGCCTAAAAGCAGGTTCCTGAGGCTATAGAAAAGATTTTTTTTTTAAAAAAATCCATTAAGTTTTGGAAATTCCATCTTTAGAGACTGTTAGGTGAAATGAGTGGGGGAGTGGGACACATGGGCTTCTGAAGGGAGCAGTTAGACATCTGATCACACTTAGTACAACTTGTATCTATTTAAAAAAAACCCTTCTCTCCCACTAGAGAAAGCATTTTGAGAGCAGAGACCTTGTCAATTTGTTTAGCACTGTAGCTCCAGCCCACACTGCACAATTCCTTGGCATTTAGTGCAGTGTTAATATCTGATGAATGAAGCAGAGAAAAGCTTCTTTCAAATAATGTTGAAATGGAAAATTCTATTAATAGCACCTTGGGTGCCTGATCCTCCTTTGCAGAGGCTGAATCACAGGACGTGGGCTGCCATCACGGGAGGTGCATTTATGTGGGGAGCAGCCCAAGGAACACGAGCAGGTGCTAAGCACTGCAAGCAGTGGAAACCCCTAAAGAACAGAACAAGCCAAATTCAAGCCCATCCCTCAGCACCGACCGTGTCCAGGAGTTCTCCTTCCTTTGACTCAGTGGTTGTACCCTGGAGAATGTTGGAGGGACTAGAAGGTACGACATTCTGTCTGCTAGCCAGGGACACTTTCTTCACTGGTGACAGGAGAAACTGATGTCCAGGTCTGCCAGGACCTAGAGCCTGTGGCCACTTTTCCTGCCTTTCACTATCATCTTATCATAGCACTGGATTCACCAATGACCTAGACTCCAGTCCAAGCTATGGCAGGTTCCAAATTCTCAGACAGTGGTTCTGAACTTCAGCAGGCATCAGAATCATCTGGTGGGCTTATTGAAACACAAATTTCTGGCCTCCAGGCCCAGAGTTGCTGATTTAGTAGGTCTAGGGTGGAAGTGGGAACTAGTGACACTGAAGCTGCTGGCTGGGGAGGTGCACGATGAGAACCACTTTTCCAAGGCAAGTTCTGACCTAGCAGTATAGCCAGGACAGTGTTGAGCATCAACCCATGAACCAGGCGGTCATAATTCAATTCCCTGTCAGGGCACATGCCTGGGTCACCTGCTCCATTGCCAATTGGGGGGCGTGCAGGAGGCAGCCAGTCAATGATTCTTTCTCATCATTGGTATTTCTATCTCTCATCACTTAAATTTCTATCAATTAAAAAAATTTTTTAATCTAAAAAAATAAAAAGAGTAGGGCAGTATAAACAATCTGCTATGGGTGCAAACAATAAAGAGGTGTGTTGTCTGTAAAAAATGTCCAAGCAGCCCTGACCAGTTTGGCTCAGTGGATAGAGCATCGACCTGCGAACTCAAGGGTCCCAGGTTCAATTCCAGTGAAGGGCATGTACCTTGGTTTTGGGCACATCCCCAATAGGGGGTATGCAGGAGGCAGCTGATCAATGTTTCTCTCTCATCGATGTTTCTAACTCTCTATCCCTCTCCCTTCCTCTCTGTAAAAAAATCAATAAAATATATTTTTAAAAAATGTCCAAGCAATAATAAGACAACTAGAAAATTGATCATATTATATCATCATCATGATGTGCAGGCAACTCTGAACAATATGAATTACAAAATACCCTTCCTGGAAAAAGCTTTCAATGGTCTAAGTTGAAATAAGTCCTGTGACTATTCTTGAATATGGTTCAAATTAGCAGAGTTTTATCACTTAGCCTTTATAAATATTGTATTCTCTATAAAAGCTAATTTTGGACTCTATTTATGCAGTCAGACCCCATTACACTTAGACTCAGTACATAACAAATATTTAGAGAGGAAGTTCTTGGTGCTTCAGAATGGTTTGAACTCCTTCAAACTCAGTTTGGGCACAATTTGTGTTTAACCCTTCCACATTTAAACAGTATACACATACACATACACACATATACACACACACATATAAGTACACACATAACCACACACATAAACACATGTACACACACAAACACACCCACCCACATATAAACACATGCAGACATATAAACACACACATATAAACACACATACACACATACACACCCACGTATAACACACACCCACAAACACCCACACCCACATATAAACACACAGATACACACATACATATACACACATGCACACATGCATGCACACACATATAAATACACATATAAACACACATATAAACACACATAGATACATAGATATACACATAAACACATAAACACACACCCACATACACACACCCACATATAAATACACACATAAACACACACACACATAAACACACACACACACTGAATGGCCAGATTATTATGACCACCTGACGTCTGTAGGCAAATCAGCTGTAATTTCACGCTGAAGTTGCTAGAGGGCCAGATCATTACAAATAGGGAAGCAGGTTATTTACCACGACAGTAGAAGTGATTTTTTTCTGAAGATATGGGTAAACAACGCGATTTAACAGCCTTTAAATATAAAGGTTAGATTTGGGGTAGATAGCCTTCAATGAATTTAAATTTTTCCTTCTATTCTGAACGTCCTAATTTTTATTATGAGCACACTTTAGTTTTATATTTCTGCTTTTTGAAAGGATCATATTAATTTTCTCCTTTACCAGTTAATTGGCAAATCACAGTGATAGATTAACTAATGTTAAAGCATCCTTCTGTAAGCCAAGGGGAAATTAATTGCAGGCCTGGATGATGCATGCCTGCCTGACACGGAGCTTGGTCTTCCACAATACTGTTGCCTTGGAAACTGCGGAGTCAAGATAAATGGGGGGTATTGTGTGTGGCTCCTTTGTTGTGTGCATAGGTTAGAGGCGTTGTCAAGGGGCACATAGGCTGTGGGCCTACACAACCAGAATCATATAAAATATTGGCGGAAAATAGAGGCCGCAGCTTCTGTGAGTCAAGGTGACCCCCCCCCACGCACACACCTATGCTTTCCCACGGGTAGTACATGTCCTGGGGGGAGTGACAAAAGAGCTTGCCTACTTGAGTGGCTGCTGGACCTCCCCGTGAGAAGAAAATACAGCATCTGCCTTACCTCCTCCTTAGATCATCTGTGTCTCATGGGTCTGATTGCCGACCTGAATCTGTAATCGCAGCTGTGGTACTGCGCCTTCTATTGCAGTGGTCATGACAATTTTTTCTATTTGCTAGTACTTTATTTTAGGGTTTTTGCAAATATTCTCACGCGTTTGAGGTAAATTTTGCTTTCTCATATCAGCACCTGAGATTGGTTTGGCATTGGTTAATAGGCCCACAATCCTTATCTGTAATTCCCAAATTTCAGAAGGTGCTGACAACTAGCAATAGGGTTTTTCTGGGGGTGGGGAGGTATGTTTTGAGCAAACTCATTTGGCAACAAAACCTCATCTAAACTGATGTGAAGTTATCTCCAGTTTTTATTTATCCCACTTGTGTGTTTGCTGCAGAAATATTAACATACTTGATTGGGGAGGCTGGTCCAGGCTGTGCTGAGGAGGGGGCGCTATATACAACGTACACAGAGCATAATCTTTCTAAACTCTCAAACCCCAAAATGCTTAAGATAAAGGACTGTGTACGTATGTTAGCCTAATAAAATGAACTAATCAGTTTTTCCTCTTTTTTCTCCTTGTTATTTGAAGTAGTTTACATAATATAGGCAGTAATTTGTTTTCTTGAAATGTGGAGAGCTTATTTGTAAAGCTATTTGGGCTTCCTGGTGTGTGTGTGTGGTGTGTGTATGTGTGGTGTGTGTATGTGTGTGGTGTGTGTATGTATGTGTGGTGTGTGTGGTGTGTGTGTAT
>PVJC01035822.1:0-18042 GCA_004026665.1 Murina feae | reverse complement strand
CCTCTGTGAGCCTGGTCCCCCCCAACTTCCCTCCTCTGCCAGCCTGGTCCCCCCCCAACTGTCCTCCTCTGCCAGCCTGCATCCACCCTACTGTCCTCCCCTGAAGGCCTGGGTCCCTCCCAACTGCCCTCCCTTGCTGGCCATCTTATGGCAGCCATCTTTGACCACATGGGGGAAGCCATCTTGTGATGGCCAATTTGCATATTACTCTTTTATTAGGTAGGACATGCATAGCCCATGGACACAGAGAATAGGGTGGGGAGGGTCTAAGGCAGAGGGGGTGGGGTAAAGAGTAGGGGGTGGGGAAGGTGAGGGGGCAGGGAGAGGCTAGAGGAGGTCAATGGGGGTAAGGGGGGCATTTGTAATGCTTTCAACAATGAAGATAATTTTTAAAAATAATAATGTTAGAAATAAGGCAAGTCATTTGAAGCCAGTCAACAAGGCAAACATCTTTACTTCTACATATAAAGGTGCACATGCATGGTCTGGAAGTGCATGCACACCAAGCAGGTGGGCTGCTCGGGTTTATAATCCTTGATGCACGTGACCTGTCCCTTGCTCTTGATTGGAGCTCAGGTGCATAGTCTTTTGCAATTGGCTAATTCAAAGGGAGGGGTTGGCCTTTGCTATTTCAAGATGGTGGCCCCCAGGGACCTGCAAGCCATGCGGCCAACATGGAGACTACCAAGTCATGTGAGCCAAAATGGCAGCTGTCTAAACTTCTTTGACAGAAAAGATGACTTGTTAATTCTCACAATAATAATAATAAAACAGCCTCAACTAATATGAAATTATTTAGGATAAATCTCACGGAAGATAGGAAAGGAAAATCTTCATGAGAAAAATATAACTGATAAAAGTTCACTATCCAATTTGAATAAAATATTAATGCACATATATCAGGCTCATATTTAGATTCTACTTGAAAAGTTAACAAAGAAGATGAACAAGCAGTTTGTATAAAAATAAATTGAAATAGGATATAATAATGTAAAAAAAGATAAACCTTAATAGCAACTAAATTAATACAAATTAAAACAAAAATACCATTGCTTATCTATTAAACTGGCATAAATACATACAGTTTATAAAGTCAATTGCTAGTGGGAATTTGGGGAAATGGGTGACCTTATACATTGCTATTGGCTCTGAAAATTGATTCAGTTTTGCAGAAGCTAGTTTGGCTGTATATGAAAAGAAAAGAAACCCATTCAAATTTTTCTGCTAATAAGTCCATTGTAGGGATATATTCCCAAGGAAATAACCAAAGGAAAAGAGTGATTTGTACTATGCTTCTCATGGCCATCTCTGTTCAACTATAAAATAATAGGAAAGAGTCTAAATGCCCTCTATTACCGACATAACAAAGAGGTTTTTCTATAGGCATTAAAAGTGAAAAATGTAAGAAATGTATTGTTATAATAATTACATATGTAAAACAGTTATGTAGAAAACATCAGAGCATAAAATGGTCTGTATACAATAATGCAACCATGTTAATAAGTGTAAGACAATTTATAATTTTCTATTTCTTCTGGCAGCTTTGGAAAGTGGTATTTTCCTAGGAATTTGTCCTTACCATAAAATTTTTCTAATTTGCTGAGATCAAGAAAAATCTATTGGACCCTGGCCCTACCCCAGTGGTTTAGTTGGTTGGAGCATCATCCCATACACCAAAAGGTTGTGGGATTGATTCCAGGTCAGAGCACATACATAGGTTGCAGGTTTGATACCCAGTTGGAGTATTAATGGAAGGCTACATATCCATATTTCTCTTACACATCAATGTTTATCTTTCTCTCTCTCTTTCCCTCCCTTCCTCTCTATCTAAAAATCAATAAAAATCGTATCCTCTGGTGAGGATTTTAAAAAATCTATTGGGATGGTGCTTTCCTTGGGTTTTTCTTGAACAATGTTACAAATTAATTTTATTAGTCTTTTCAAACAACCAACTTTTGTCTTTGTAAAATTTATCTACTGTATTTTAGTTTGCTACTACACTTCTGCCCTTATTTTTATTTCCTTTCTCCTATATTTCTTGAGTTTAATTTGCTGCTCTTATTCTAACCTCAAGAAATGGATGCTTTTCAGTCTGTCTTCTTTCTAATCTATGGTGGATACAAATACCCCTCGAACCACAGCTACATCACACAAGTGTTGATATATATTTTAATTGCCATTCAATTTTTGCATTCCCATAATTTTTACTTTGGCATATGAATTATATAGAAGTATACTGCTAATTTTGCAAATAAATCATGATTTACTAGTTATCATTTTGCTATTGATTTTAAGCTTTATTCCATTTTGGTAAAATAACATACTTTGTGTAAGTTGAATTCATTGACATTTATTCACACTTGCTTTATGGCCCAGCATATGGTCAATTCAAAGAAGATTTCCATACATAATTGAAAAGAATGTGCAGTCTCCAAGTCTTAGATGTAGTGCTCTGTACATATGGTGGTATGTTGGTAAATGTTTAACTGGATCTCAAACAGAGACTTGGATGTGTACCGTTGGCCAATTCCCATGGCCAAACACATGGTAACAACATGAGATCAATGAATGCAAATTTGGAAAGAAATGTCCACATGAGATTCTAACAAGTCAGTATGAGTTTCCACAAGTATACCACTGTGTATATGTCTTATCAGATCAAGTTTTTAATTGTGTCATTCAATATACTATATCCTGATTATTTCTTTCTATGTATTAAATATTTGTGCCTTCCCCATTTATAGGTAGAAACTTTTGTTTTCATATGTAGAAACTTAATGAACAACGTGATCATAAGTGGAGACTTTGGGAGTTGCTTCTGTCATGTGGGTGAAGTCCTTATAATTTGATTAGTGGTTTTATGAAAGTGACCTCATAGATCTGCCCAGTCCCCTTCTACCATGTGATATTACAGTAAGAAGATGGCCATCTGTAAGGAAGAGGGTCCTCACCAAACACCAAAACTGATGATGCCCTGATATTTGACTTCCCAACCTACATAACTATGAGGAATAAATGCTTGTTTTTTGTAAGTCACACAGTTTATGTATTTTGTTAGACCATCCAGAATGGATTAAGACATTTATCTTCTTATTTTATTATTTATCAAGATAAATGTGTAAAATACCTCAGTATGATTGTGGATTTGCCAAATTTCCCCTGTATTTCTGTCAATTTTTGTTATATATTTGTTAAGGCTATATTATTGGTGCATACAAATTTATAATTGCTATATCTTCCTGAGTGGTTAAGCCTTAATGTCTACTTTGTTGGAGAGGGAGGAGATACTTACAAGAAGAGGGCTAGGGTTCCTAGATATCCTAAACACAACCATACACTCAAAACTTGATGTAACCATGTTTCTTACTATCTTTGAATGTACCGTAAGATATTTACTCATATGAAAAACATTTTATAATTATATGAACCAAGAGCTCAACTTCCTTGTACATAAAATATGTTTGCCTGATTTTAATACACACTGAATTTTCTAGGAAAGCACCAACTATATATTCAGAAGATTGTACTTTTTGTTCATAACATAAGCAAAAATTGTTCATCATTTAAGGTAATTATGTCACCAATGGCAATGCAGCTCATTATACTTAAGTTATCAACATACCACTCTACATTTTGTGTTTGTCCATGTTTTATTCATAGTGGTTCTGCATGAGGATGAAAGTGTTTACTTGATTATAACTTCTAGTGTAGGAGTACCTGAACATTGATATATTCAAATACATAATTTATTAAAAATTATTTCCCATTCCTTTTTCCTTTATAGGAAGGTTATATTGTCTATGGGTTTCATTCTAGCATATTTAATGTATAATTATACACAGTATTTGTTATAATTGAACTTATTTTAGCTGAATATTTAGGAGAAGGGGAACTTTTTAAGTACGGACTTTTTAAATAGAAATTGCAAATAATTCTAAGGACATATGGCTTCAAATCTTTTGGGAACTAAAGTCTGAACCAAGATAATTATATCAACAAAAAATATATCAGATAATCAGTAGACTTTTGTTTTTCAGTTGCAAACACCAAGGGATTTCTCATTTCTGGGACACTCAACAAACCAGGTGTCCTAGTACCAGTAAGCCAATTTCAAGATCATAACAGTCATTTGAAAAAACTCACACAGTGAGAGAAATGTCAGGTAACCCATCACAGCTTTGGCTTTTGCTGACCACTAATCCAAAGGTTATAGTCTTTACATAAACTGGATTGTGAAAGCAAACAAGGCTGGACAAATAGAGTTGAATAAAAAAATATATGTCTGTTTGTCTTACAGTGTGCACCTCTTTCATGCAGCCTTCCTAATTATACTAGCCCTTTAGAAGATTATCTTCTCTAATTCTAACAGCCTTGCCAGTCTATATCCAACAACCTAATTCTTGTACTCTCAAGGCAACATTATATAATCCTATATAAGAAAGAGGGGATATGCAAATTGACCATCACTCCGGTCAATTTGCACCCACAGCTGAGGCTAAGTTCCCATAACAAGCCTTAAGGAGCAATCAGCAGGGACCTGAGGCTGTGTGCCCACCCACCTCCTGCACGGGGCTTGACAGGGGACCTCAGGTTGTGCCTTCCACCCGCAGGGCTTGACAGGAAACCTCAGGCTGCTTCCCCCACCCTGGCACCAGGCCAGAGGAACTCAGGCTGCACCCTCTTCTCTGGTGACAGGCCAGGGGACCTCAGGCCATGCTCCCTGCCCTGGCCCCAGGCCAGGGGACCTGAAGCTGTGCCCCCCAACCAACAGGACTTGATGGAGACCCTCAAGGTGTGCCCTCCACTCTGATGCTGGGCCAGGGGACCTCAGGCTATGCCCCCCACCCCAGCACCAGGCCAGGGGACCTCAGGCTGTGCCCCTCGCCCTGGTGCCAGGCTGGGGGATCACAGGCCACTCCCTCTGCCCAGCAGGGATTGATGGGGGACCTCAGGCAGTGCCCCCCTGCCCTGGCACCCAGGGGTCCTGAGGCTTCACCCCCCTACCTGGCAGGGCTTGACAGGGTGGGACCAGCTGGGTCTGGATCTAGCCCAATGAAGGGGGGGCCATCCAGGTTTGGGTCTCGAGAGATTTTGAGGTGCATGTGGGTGGTTGAAGACTTGACTCTGGGTTCCATGGTGCACCCCAGACTCTGACAGGAGGAAGATTTTCATATATGTTTTACTAATTTTCTTTAATCTCTGACACTTCTATTATAGAGAAAGGGCAAATAGCAATATTAAAATATTTCCTCTAATTAATCCCCTTTTAATGTGCACGAATTTTGTGCACTGGGCCACTAGTGATTTTATGAGAGCAGGCTCTTAGAAAAGATGGCCTAGACAAAAATTCCAGTTATTCTACTTATTAGATGTGTGATCTTGGACTACTTAGCCTCACTGTGCCTAATTTTCCTTTCTTTTGGAAAATGGAGATGATAATATCATCTACTTCATAAAGGTTGTTGGAAAATACAACTTAATATGCATAAAGTGCTTATAACAGTGTTAATTTTAATTAGGTATATTTTATTAATATACCTAATATTCTAATATTAATATACCTAATATTAATATTCTTTTAACATATTCTTAATATAGAGCATAGAATATAGTATCTGTTTAAAAAAGTACCAGTCAACATGACATTGCGATATAAACATTGACTATGGAACTGAACAAAAGAAAATGATATACCCAGAGATAAAATCTACAAACCTTTAACACATTAGCATGAGCACTAATTCAAAGTTTTCCTAAATATATTTAAAAAAACAGTTCACCATACATTAATTGAAAATCTACTATGTATCAATTACTGTGTTCAACTCTAGAGACACAGTAATGAATAAAACAAATGTGGTCTCTTTCCTCCTCATAGTTGAAGAGAGGATCAAGTAAACAGATCTTTTATTATTTTTTTTATTTTGTTTTATTGCTTAAAGTATTACAAAGAGTGTTAAATAAGTCTCCATATACCTTTAGAAGCTATATAATTAAGGTATTGAGCTTTTTGTAGAACACATCAAATGAGAAGAGTTTGGTTTCCTTGATCCGTAATAGCAGAACTCAGGAATCTGTGTGGACCCAGAGATAGAGACAATAGAGACCAGGAGGAATAAGTTTGGAAATTTACAAAGATCACAGGAAGTCACTGAAATGGTGACTCAAGTTTTAAAATTGGGGACTTGAGCCAAGTTTACATTTCTGAGAGAGAGTTGCCAGATGTGACTACAAGGTACTACGGGAATAGAAAGGGAGACTATGCAACACAAGGTGTAGAAATCAAGGGTAAGAAAGGCTGCCTGGAGGAATTGATAATTGAGCTTAATCTTCTATAATGGATGAATCAATCAGACAAAGTTGCAATAGAGAAACAATGCAAGCATGAATAGCAGTGTTGTCGTTAAGGCTGAAAAACCTGAAACAACATGCTGTGTTAAAGGAACGACAAGTACCTAGTTTAATCCTGATGGAGCTTAAAATACAAGGCAGAGAGTTGTATAAATTGAGGTTGAAAAGTCAAGTAGGTGCAGATCACACAGAGCTCTGTAAACCATGGTAAGAAATACAATATTTATCCTAATTATAATGGCAAGAGTGAGAACCTACTGAGGAAAAACAAGCACATGTTGTTACCTATACTAGTAAAGGAGACAGGTACTTGGAGAAGTTGAAACACCACTTCTGATCATTTGAGCTAGGCTCACCAACAATTCAGACCTGCGACTATCAAACAGAGCAGAATTCTGAGAAATATTACAAAGACAAAGAGCCCATGGAACATGGATTCTATCAATAGATTAAAATTCCATAATGTGGACTTAGGCACAGTCTTCCCCTTCTTCCAATAAATATTTTAAATGTTATTTTAAGCACAGTAATATTTGAACATTTTACATCCTTTCAGTCTTCTATGTTCTTCCTTGGCAAGAACACCACATTTACTGCAAAATTAAAGTCCAGAAATTCCTCTGTGAATTTTACATTGACTTAATATAGAGCACACAGTTTCTAACAATTTTCTCAGGAAACTTTCGGATTTTTTCCAGGTTCCTATGATGATATAAGAACTTCCAGATGCAAAAAACTTTTTAGATCTATAGAATTTACTTCTGGGATTAGAGCATCATGACTTGACTGGTGATCCCTCATATTCAGTCCCATGGAGGTCAAAGATAATTTTAACAAATAATATTAAAACAAACTCATATGTTTGTGCTTTGTCATCTTTAAACCTTGTACTACAGTTATTGCTATAGGTGTCTGTTCTATTACATTATAAAATTACTGAAAGCAAGGACCATATCTTTGTCATATTTGTAATTCGTAGCACCTAAAACAGTATCCATAGTTGCCAATAAATGTTTATTGATTAGCTGATGGAATAAATAAATAAGTGAAGAAAAGTTTTAGTAAAGACTTAGCTCCAGTTCATAGCTCCATTTTTTCAGACCTCTTTTTTAAAGCCTCTCTATTTAAATATCATTCTTGAGTGCTTTGTTTTAAAGAAATTGTAGCCTATTTAAAAAGTCATTTTGCTAATAAAAGTAGATTGGATAACTACAAGGTTTTTCAAAAGAAGAACTGATTCTGAAGACAGATGTGTTTGATTTTTTTGTGATGGTTGCTAAGGAAACACCTCAATGTAAATTTCATTTTACATAAGACGCAGTTAAAATATTAATCAGGTGAGAGGAAGTAGCTTCAAACCAAATATAAAGTTACTGAGAAACTGCTTTCCATTTGGAATGGGGGGGGGAGTTATGTTGTATATAATCAATGTCTGTATTTCAGCCACTGTGCACAGATGTAAGAGGAAAGCTAGCAGCACTGAAGCAGAGAGGAGATGCTGTTTCTGTCTCAAGCTTAGTTTCAGAATAGGGGGAAAAGAAAAATAGCTAAATGCTAGCAATTTAACTTTTTCAGTAATTAGTGATATAGATTTCAACTGAAAGATCACATCTTATGGGAAATCTCCCCTGCCCTCAGAAGGGTGTGTTGCCTTAATATGTGTTCTTATAGTACACAGAACCTCTCCAGTCAGAGCACAGTAATTGTACTGTATCATAATTTCTCCATTATTCTCTATCTTCCCTTTCATGTAAATTCTGGGAGATCAGGGCTGTGTCTTAGTCATTTCTTCATCCCGAGCACCTAGCCCAGGGACCTGCTTCCTCTTTCAGTCTCTTCTCCTTTCATTCCCCACTATGTGCTCTACACTCTCAATGGGACTGAAAAAAATCTGAATTTCTGAAACAAGCAACTTTTTCCTTCACTTTTGGACCTCTTCATAGAGAACTATTCTCTCTACCCTGAGTCCCTAAACACCAATATTCCATGACATCATTTTTCATCTTTCCGTTATCTGCTTATTAATGACTTCCTTCAAGACCTCCCTGATTCTCCAAGTGCATCATGTGAGGGGACCTGTCTCATGTGTTTCAGGTTTACCCTAACATAGCATTCATCTCATAGTGCTGTAATTATTTCATGGTGGTAAGTACCTCATCTCATCACCCGCACCTAGCACAGTGCCTACTACATCATACAAGCTTAAAAAATAGTTGATGACTGCATAAAAAGATGAATGCCTACTGTATACAAAGAGACCTGACAGGTGTGGGGTAATGCAGGGATGCATATGACACAATTCTTGCTAACAACATCAGGAAGGATCCAAACAAATACATAATTAACACCAACACAAGACAGACTGTAATGAATGCTACAATTAAGGCAAACATTCACTCTGAATTTTCTAGAATTGTTTTTTTTATTTCAAATAATCACGTTGTTTCTATAAGTACAGTTATAGCTGTCAAAGCATGCATTCTGATTTTAGAGTTTAGCAAATGCAGTGGCTGTAGTTATAACTAAAGTATACACAAAATCCTATGGTGGTATAGGAGATGAAAAGATGAGTTCTGAGGAAGAATTTATAGAAGTATGATTTGCACTGGGTTGTGAATGGGGACAGTGATAGACAGAACTGAGTGAAGGGGAGAGGAATTTCAGGCAAAGGAAACCAACCTAAGCAAAAGCTCTGAGGCAGGAAGGTGAAGAATGGTGCCAAGAAATAATGAATAAACCAGTATGACTGGAGCATTGAACAGGAGGTCATCTTAAAGTACAGGGAACATTAGAAATGGCAAAGGAACTCCTGACCTTTTATTAGTTGTAAGCAGGTAGTTGTCTTTCTCCCAGGGGAGCTAAATTGGCTGTCGACATAAGAAGGGCTGCCAGAGCTGTGACAGTTGGTAAGATTTCAGAGGTGTCAACTTCTTGGGTATTGGGAGAAATTGTAACTCTAAGAAGAATTAGAAAGAAGCTTGGTAGGGTAGAAGGACTGGAAGAATGGGAATGCTGTACTTATTTTTTAAATTTATCTTAACTGTACATCTTTAATGGTAATATATAACTATGTAATAAAGAATTCCATTTAATGGTGGAATACAATTGAGTAGGAGAACATCCTAATCTATTTTTCAGTTAAGAATGCCTACATAAAGTACTACTTAACTGAAAGCAAGTAAAGTACCTAAGAGAAAATTATCTTGAGTCCCAATATAATGATATTAATATCTCAATACTTAAATCTAATTTATTTCTACATATCATAACCAAATTGTGCCCTTGATTTATCGATGGGTAGCACACACAATTCTTGCTTAATTAATCGCTTCATTAAAATGTGTTTTTGTAGGCAACAGCAAATTTACGTGAATATCTGCTTTTGAATCTGTGGTGTTTACACTTAATTTTCATTCAGTTCACATCATAGCAAAGAAAGCCCTTCAAATCCATTCACTTAACCATATCCCTACTCCTGGGGATATTTGACAAAGGGACATTTTGTTTCTGCTATTCTATGTATCAGTTGCAGATATAAAATGTCGTTTCATGGTATGGAGAACCTGAGCAGGGGACCATCGGGAAAGGTTAGGCAGCTCTCCTAAACCTCCAGTTCCAGATCTTCCCAGTGCCATGTCCTTATATGATTTATTCCAGAAATTTACTTCATAAGATAAGTACAAATTCTAATCCTATATAATAAAAGCCTAATAAGCAAATTAACTGAATGGCAGAACGACCAGTCACTATAATGTGCACTGACCACCAGGGGGCAGATGCTCAACACAGGAGCTGCCCTCGAGCCTACAGGCCCCGCCAGCCAAGGCAGGTGCCAACTGGGGGGAGGGGACAATCGCCCCACAGAGGGAGGCGATTGGCAGGTGGGGGGGCTCTCATCACCTGCTGGTCACCCTGCAGATCATCTTGATCGCCCGCCAGGCATGGGACTCCAGCCATGCATGAATTTCATGCATTGGGCCTCTAGTATATGTATAAAACCCTCCAATGAAAATTAGAAATTATTTTTGAACTAGAGGCCTGGTGCATGAAATTCACGCACTTGTGGGGGTCCCCAAGCCTGACCTGTGCCCTCTTGCAGTCTGGGGGCACTCAGGAGATGTCTAATTGATTGCTTCCACAGGCCTAAGTTATCAGACGGACATCCTTAGTGCTGCTGCAGAGGCAGAAGAGGCTCCTGCCACTGCAACTATGCTCACCAGCTGTGAGCCCAGCTTCTGGCTGAGTAGTGCTCCCCTTGTGGGAGCACACTGGCCACCAGGGGGCAGCTCCTGCATTGAGTTTCTGCCCCCTGGTGGTCAGTGCACATCATAGCGACCAGTCATTCTGCCATTTGGTCAATTTACATATTAGCCTTTTAATATATACACTAGGGGTCCGGTGCACAAAAATTTGTGCACTCGGCGAGGGGAGGAGGGGGTCCCTCATCCTGGCCTGTGCCCTCTCACAGTCTGGGACCCCTGGGGGGGATGTCCACCTGCTGGCATGCATGGCCAGTCTGGGTGAGGGGCTGAGGGCTGTTTTCAGGCTGGCCACAGCCCCCTCAGGGTTCATGCACTGGGGGGTGGGATGGCTGGTGAGTGCAGGCGTGGACGTTTCCAGCTGGGTGGCCTACCATCCCACATATCTGGTGGGCCTCCACCACTGAGGGGACACACCTGGTGCAGAGCTGGGTGGCAGGCCAGGGGCTGGACGCTGGTGCATGGTCCCTTGGGGGGGCCATGCTGCTGAGCAGACACACGGGGGTGGAGCCAGGCACACACTCACACATGCCCCATGGAGGCCCCCAGGGTGGAGGCAGGTGGCTGGACCTGTGGCAGAGGCTCTGCGTGGGGGCAGAGGATGCTCGGGCATGACCCCGAGGGGGTACCCACCTCAAGCCTCTGAGGTCGCATGGGCCCAATTGCTCTATTCTCAGGCCTCACAGGGCCGGGCTGGGCTGCCAGCTCCCAGCCTTGTGGCTGCTCACCGCTGTTTGGAACCACCGTGGGCATGATTGCTCTATTGCCAGCCCCAGCCGAGGGCCGGGCCGGCTCCCACCCAAGGCCGCCCAGAACCAACCACTGGCGTGATCGCTCTATTCCCAGGCCCAGGCTTCAGGGCCGGGGCCTGGGCAGCCAGCTCCCGGCCCTGCTGCCAACCGCCACTGCCCTGAATCAACTTCCAGGGCACACACAGGCGGAGGCCAGGCCTCCACCTGTGCATGGGCCAGCGCGATCTCTCTGTTCTCAGCCCCATCTCTCTATTGCCAGCCCCAGCCGCAGAACCGGGGGCCTGGGCGGCCGCCCTGCCCTGCAGCTGCCGCCACTGCCTGAACCAACCACCAGAGCATGCAAAGGCAGAGGCCAGGCCTCCACCCTTGTGTGCTCTGGCGCGATCGCTCTATTGCCAGCCCCAGCCACAAAACCAGGGGCCTGGGAGGCCGCCTGGCCCTGCAGCCGCCACCACTGTCCGGAACCAACCACCAGAGCATGCAAGGATGGAGGCCAGGCCTCTGCCCTTGCGTGCACGGGCGCAATTGCTCCATTGCCAGCCCGGGCCTCTGCCATCTTGGCTGGGCTAATTTGCATACCATTGTTCTGATTGGCTGTTGGGCGTCCCGAAGAAACGGTTAATTTTACTATTTCGCTTTTATTAGTTTAGATGATTATCTGCACATTCACACTAGACTCTCAGCTAAAACAGGTCTAGTAACCAATTAGTTCAAACTTTCATTTTAGGAACAGGGAAATTGAAATAAAGATAAGTTAAGGAACTTCCACATGACCATCCATATGACTGTGCAGGTTAATCACTACATATATCCAATAAAAGTAGAATACTCTTTGAGTTGTGTAGTTCATAATATTCACAAAGGTATGAGTATCTTTTATGCCCCTGCTCATACAGCTACCAAATTGTAGAACAAAGAAGGTAGTATACTCTCATGGTTCAGCATGGAAGTTCTGGAGTCAGTCTTTTGAATTCAAATCCTACTTCTCTGCCATTTGCTGCCTATCTTATCTTACACAAGCAGCCAAATCTTTTTAAACCTCAGTTCTCCCATATTTAAAATGGAGATAATGATATTACTTATTTAGGGTTGTATTAAATATATAGTAAAGGCCTAACAAATACTAACCTTTTGTTGTTGTAATCATTATTATAAATCAGACTAAAGCTCAAGTCTCCTAGCATCTACTCATTATTCCTTTCACTACCTTCCTTCGTGTGGGTAGGCAGAACATTGCCATATAACAAAGTATTGGCTAGTTGTACAATGATTTCTTATACTATTTCACTGAGTATTCACACTAACAATAAAAATAATAAATATAGCCTGGCTGGTGTGTCTCAGTGGTTGAGCATTGTCCCGTGAACCAATAGGTCACTGGTTCAAGTCCCAGTCAGGGCACCTGCCTCTATTACGCACTTGATCCCCAGTAGGGGGTGTGCAGGAAGCAACCAATGGATGATGTTTCTCTCTCACTCTTGATGTTTATACCGCTCTATTCCTCTCCCTTATTCTCTCTCTAAAAATCAATTAAAACACATTAAAAATATATGATTATAATAAATATATTTTTAGTACTTTTGCCAGGCCCAGTGCTAAGCACATTTCTATACACTGAGTGGCCAGATTATTATGAGCACCTGACATTTTTAGGCAAATTAGCTATAATTTCATGCTGAAGTTGCTAGAGGGCCAGACCATTATAAATGTCTGAATAGCACAACATATCTAAGTATCATTGCTGATCAAGTTCATCCTATCATTATGATGGCTTCTTCCAACAAGACAATGCTCCATGGCACGGTGCTCATATTGTGCAGGAGTGGTTTCAAGAACATGAAGGAAACTTTCCCTTGCTTAGGTGGCCCCCACAATCACCAGATCTCAATCTAATTGAGTATTTGTGGAATGAAGTTAAAAGAGCCATCAGGCAGCTGGTTCTACAACCATCAAATATCACAGAACTGGACAGTGCTATTCATCAGGCATGGTGTCAGATTCCTCGCATCACTTTTCAACATCTCGTGGAGTCAATGCCAAGAAGAATCACCACAGTATTGAAGGTAAAAGGTGGCACAAAGAAGTACTGATGGGGTGGTCATAATAATCTGGTGAGTCATAATAACCTGGCCACTCAGTGTATATCTCACTCAATCCTCATAAAAATCCCATACAGGAAATAGTATTATTATCCCTATTTTACAAATGAGAAAACTAAAGTTCATTAAGATTAAATAACTGCCCCCCTCCTCTTAGCCAGTAAATGCTTTTTCTGTATAATGAGAACATTTCAGCCTGCTCCATATTTTATTACAAATGGCCTTTGTCCTGGAACACTCATCCCCTACCCCTCTGCTTACTTCCTCACCTGCCCAGCAGCCAGGCCAGCTCTGAAGAAGATATATATACTGCAGTATGTTTTCTTTGCTATATTATTCCTTAACAAATGATAAAATCTCAACCTACAATGTCATACAAGGACCACCATGAAAGGTATGTATTTCTTAGGTTTTAATTTCCTATTCCCCTCATCTTTCTTCAGGTGCTTCTTTGCTGTTTCATGTTTTGAAAAATTAATAGTTTAATTTCTAGTGTTGACTTATTAAACCAACACTGACAGGAACATCTTAACTGAATACTTTTGAGCTCATCATCTCTGCATAGCAGGTAATGGTACTGCTGGTTGAAAATCCAGGCAGAAGGGAGCAGGGGAGAAAAATCTTCCTTTTCTTTGCTTGGAAGGAAAAATTATAGCCACAGTTTCAAGTCAGAAGTGTTATGAAATTCTGAGAAAGGAACACAAAAAAAGTAAATAATGTCTTTACTTTTCAATTCACTCAGTGGCTTTTCCAGGGTTAACATCAGTCACAGCAAAGCTACAATACAAACTCAAATGACAGAAACATATAAAATATATACATTGTATATATGTATGACATATACAACATAGGTAAATATTATCAGCTAAAATATGAATCTTAATGTGTTTGTATTTTTTAATTAGTGATAAATGGCTATTGGTATAGCCATGATAAAGAGACATTTTAGAAACTGTCTAGGAAGACTATGACTACATATATCATGTAAGGGTTTTCTTAATTTTTATATATTCCAGGTGATTTGAAATCACTAGACCAACTTACTTTTACTATTGTTGTTTCCTCTAAAATATAGCACTGATAATTTACTTTTCACATAATTGTGAGCTTTCCTATGTACATGCCCTATACAGAAGTTAGTGTCTTCCTCTAGGTCAGAGCATATTCTTTTCATAAAGAAACAAATAGGAAACATAAAGCAATATGTATGTTTGAGTTCCAATAAGACTATTTATGGACACTGAAACTTGAATTTTATATAGTTTTCTCATGTCACAAAATGTTATTCTTCCTTTGATTAAAAAAAAACATTTAAAAATGTAAAAACTATTCTTACTCATGCTATTCAAAAACAATCAGCAGACTGGATTTAGCCTCTAGGCCATAGTTGCCAACTCCTAACCTAGGCATGGACCTGAGTATTATGAGACTTAGGTGATAAATATTTTGACTTTGCTATTTGTCCTGTAAAGTCAGAAATTGATCATAGAAATAATTAATAGGATACACTAACTATCAGGGTCACCTGTTGCATTATGTCTCACAATACTCAAAGGTTCAGGTTTAGAGAGACACAAGCCTTCACCACAATAGCTCTAAATATGAGATCTTAAGTTTGGCAGTTTCTGACAAAAGGGGGAAAAAGAACTTGCAATTGGCAGGAGATCTATGTCAATAGATATCTTTTGGCTCCAAAAAAAAAGAATACCATGAATAAATGTTTTCCAATCATTTTCTTTTTGTTTGCTATATAACAGGAAACTCACAGAGAACAATCACCTTCACTTTCCTATTTAATCAGCAGCTGCTCACATTGGTATAATTAATTCAGCTTCCTAAAACAAGGGCCTTATCCTTCTAAGACTAGTCAATAGCTGGTCTAGTCACTTCCTATAATTGCTTAAGCATGAACATCAAGAAATAACATGCCCCTCTCGCTCTTTGGAATTGTGATTCACATGTTATAGTGGCATTCATGCAACTATAAAGGTTTTAAAACAAAAATATCCAATTTTCATATGGGTAATTCTAACAAAGATTGAACTTTCAAGAGGGTAGTGATCATGTGTTCTTTGTTCACTTCTCTCTCCCAAAGGTGTGGCACAATGTTGAGACTATTGGAAGATATAGGAAATCCTCAGTAAATAAGTCAATATCATATGGTTGTTAAGAGACTGCACTTCAGAGTCAGATAGACAAGGATTTGAATCCTGGCTCCACTTAACCTTACAAGTCACCAAGGCTCTCATCCATAAAATGGGGATAATAATGGTGGACTTAATTAGGTGATATCTATAAAATAACAACATGGGCATTAGCATGTAGAAAGCATTAATAAATGCTAGCTGTGATTCATTCTCTTCCTTTTGTTCTTTTTCCTCATCATTATCAATATTATTCGTCCTCAAATTGGTGTGTTTCAGCTTATTCACTGAGTCTCTAGAATTTTGTTGTTGTTTTTTGTGGTCTAGGGAATCTATTGATATAGGGATACTGCCCCTTAGCCTGCCAAGGTTTTTCACAGGGGACTTAACCCCTAGTTTCCTGAATAATATTTCCTGATAGGGGCAGTTATAATGACCATCCTGGTTTGTGCAGGACTGAGGGAGTTCCCAAGACTTTCAGTGTTAAAATTGAGATAGACAAACTGGGATGAATCTGCCAACCTATCCTTAAGTTTTCTTTCCTTGTCATCCTAGCACTGAGATGCCACCCATAAAAAAATGAATTTGTGAGTGGGTGGATAAATAAGAAAGGAAGGAAGATAAGACTCAATGCTTCTGGTGAGGACCATAAGAGAAGGCCAAATAGTGGTGTGTAATTTTCCTCATCTTGCAAATAGTGGTGGATAGCACCTCATACAATGGTTAATCAACTAGCTCCAGCCTATAGAAGAATTGGTATTTACATTTAGCCCCCTAAAAATGTTAATTGAAATTATTTGCAGCTAAAAGAAGTTTGGAAACTCCTTTCATTATAGAAGCAAAACCTAGAAAGGTGATATTTCTCTTTTATTTTTCTTTATTATAATCTCTTGTTCCGCAGATCAAAGAGTAGTCATGCCTTTTGCAGCTGGCTATTTTATCTTCTGAGGTTTTATTCACAAGAAAATCCAAATATAAGTTTCATGTTTGGATGATGACAGGAAAGAATTTCTTCTTTGACATAATCCACACAGAGGGAGGAACTGCCAGGACTGCTTTTCTGCTGCATATAGTTTCTCAAGACTTGCTTTGTGGTGGGGATGGCCTCAGAGTAAGTATGTCATTGAAACAAAGATTACATCTTTTCCTTTTCCTTAGCAGTATTATAATCTCTGTAGTAATGCTCCATAATTAACCAAAGAATATAGGCTCCAGTCAATGGAAATGTGAAAAACTTGCTGCACCCAAGGTAACCAGGCATCTCAGGAACGAGTTTTAGAATAATAACAACATATTTTACAATATATCACTGATATATTGCAGGATAGTAAGAGTCTAAGAAAATTCCTTGGCAAGTAGAACGAGGAAACTGAGACAAATGGTTGATTCAAACTGGTCCGTTCCAGCACCTTGACACCTGTCTCCTTCTCCCTTGAGCATCCACTCCCTTAAGCATTAAGCCCTCAGGACAAGGGTCACACATTGAATAATCTTAGGAACAAAGCCTTGGGTCTGTTGACAACAGAGACAGAGTTTTAGTCAAACTAGAGATAACATCTACTAGTAGGCCTTAGTTGTGTTTCAGATCCAGACCCAGAAAAGCAGCAAAACCAGACAAAGTAATGCCATGGCTGACATTAGGACCAGATGCAATGACCAATCAGTAGAGACAACAATCCTGAAAGGACATACCTGGAAAGCTAATAAATATTCTATTGAGATCCTCCTCTGAGAGCTCCCATAAAATTTCTGCCTTTAGAAAACCTTTAGATAAAAACCTTTAAGGCAAATGACCCAGTGTGTGCTCTTACTCTCTGGAGTATACCCATGCCTTTCCCCCACTTCTTTCCACTGATGTGTATCTTTCCTTTTCTTTCTCCTAAGCTCTAAAGGTTCCCAGGAGACTTACAACCAGGAGAGCAGCTCATCCTGGGCTAACACCTGAACATGTCTCTAAGGACCCTTCTTCTGCCTCTGTGACTTTCCTTCTAAAGAGTCAGTGCAGCTCTGACTAGGCTCACTCCTGTTGCTATGATCTTGCCTCTTCTACCATAAGCCCTTCCTTTGTTTCACTGACCTCAACTTTAATAAATGTACTCTCAAAATTACCTGGATTTCTATTGTGAAATCTTGCCTACGCAGAGTTAATAACCAAGAGCCCACATCACCACTAATTGATATATGATAAAATATCTAAACTAATAAAAGCGAAATATTAAAATTAACCGTTTATCCGAGACGGGTAAGCCACGCCCACCAGCCAATCAGAGCGGCTGTATGCAAATTAGCCCAGCCAACATGGCGGCCGCCACTCACGGACCTGAGTAAACAGCCCTTTCCATTGCGGCAGGAGCGAAAGTGAAGCTGAGCCCTTCAGCTCAGCTCAGATTAAACTGCCTCTAGCGAAACACAGCTTTTTGAAACATTGTAACAATCA
>PVJC01035821.1:0-18029 GCA_004026665.1 Murina feae | reverse complement strand
ATTATATTCATACACACTTGCATATAATAACCTGAAAAATGCATGTAAAACAATTTTATTCCTAATAGCACATACATATTAGAAATTATTTTTAAACAAAATATTGCATGCTTTTTATTCTGAAAATCACAAAACACTGTATTAAGATATTAATGGAGAGCTAAATAAGTGATTAAGCATTTAATGTTTATAGATTAAACATTGTTAAGATAGCAATTCTCCCAAAATTGATCTACAGAATCATGCAATCCCTATCAAAATTCCAGATTTCATTTTGCACTAATTGATAGCTAATTCTGAAATTCATTTGTAAATGCAAAGGTGCCAGATTAGCCGAAACGACTTTGAATAAGGACAAATTTGGATGACTTTCTCTTTCCTATTTCAAAATTTAGTTACTTAAAAGTTAGTTGCTATTTATAGTAACTTAAAATCTGTGATCCTGGCATAAGGATAGACATGTAGATTTGAGAGTTCTACTTGAACCACTATCTGCATTATTACATTGTTGTTCACAAGCAAAACAAGATAATTCCATGGTGGAAAGAAAAGTATTTTTTTTAATGAGGCTTGATAACTGGATATCAACATTAAAAAGAATGAAATTGCACCAGTACCTCTTACCACACTCAAAACTTAACTCAGAATGCATCAAATACTTAAATATAAGTGCTAAAGCAATAATATTTTTAGAAGACATGAGTACATTATTGCAATCTTTCATTATAAAATGTCTTAGATATAACACAAAAAACACAAGTAGTAAAATAAAATAAATACATAAATTGAACTTGATCCAAATTAAAAGGTTTTGCATCTCAAAAGATACCACTGAGAAAATGCAAAGTCAAGATAGGAATGGATAAAATATTTGCAAATCTTACATCTGTGGAGAAACTTGCACCTAGGATTTTTAAAGAACATTGACAACTCAACAATACAAAAAACAAACAAGAAAAACAACCTGATTTTACAAATGACCCAGGGGTGTCAATAGACATTTATCCAAAGAAAGCATAAAAATTCACAATCAACACATGAAAATATGCTCAACATCATTAGTCATTAAAAGAATGCATTTTTTTAAAAAAAATACAGAAAATAAAGTTTTTCTCAGTATAGGGAGCAATTGAAACTTTCAGACAAAAGTTACTGGGATTGTAAAATGGCACAGCTACTTTGGAAAACAATGTGGACATTTATATGATTTACAAAGTTAGCTCCCTGATAAGTCTAGTGCCCACCTGGAACCATATATAGTTAACACACCATTATTGGCTATATTTCCTATGCTGTATTTTGCATCCCCATGACTGGTTTGTAACTACCAATTTGTACTTCTTAATCCTAACTCCTTTTCCGCCCTCAGTCTCTCAATCATTTTGTTCTCTATATCAAATTTTCCAGAGAAGCAAGAAAATTCAACAAGTATTTGGATGAGAGGGAGATTCTGCAAACTGATGCTCATTTCTAAGAAAAAAGTCCCTTGAAGTATGGTAACTGAGAAAAGCAAAAGCAACCAACAACAGAATGATAGGATTTAGCATTAAGAATAGAAGAGTTAATACAGAGCTCTACAGCTTGGAAACCTGTCCAACCATTCACCCAGAGGGAGTCATAAAATCATCCCTCCCTCCAGGTACAGCCTGACCATCCTGACCATAAACAGCAATAATGTTGGATTCCTGAAACAATGCTGATATCCTGAAACTGCTTGCTCAACCATAGCCCCCTGGTGCCAATAACGCCCGGGAGGTCTTAGGCAAGGCTGGAAAGTTACACGTCGGCAAGCCATGGACCACTCCCTCACACCAAACGCCTCTCCTCACCTACCTGCCCCAGGCCTTAAAAACTCGGCCAGGGCTCGGCCCAGGCGCAGCTCTACCGGCTGCTCTCCCTTCCCAGGACTGGTGAACTCGCCCGTTTGCTCCCAATAAAGCTTGGCTAATTTTTCATCTGGCTCAGTTTTTAATTCTTCGACGGCTTAATTAAACATCTGGTGCCAAAACTCTGGGACCGGGTCCCGGGCCTGGACGATCCTCGCCCCAGTTTACTCTTACAACCTGGGAAGCAGCAGGCAGCGGAAGCTCGCCCAGGCTAACTCCCAGATTCTGAGAGACTGGAGGAGCTGAGTAGATTGGCTGGCCTGGACCCATCTCCCTCGCAAGCCATCTTCCGCTCCATCTTGGATTCTCTCGGAACCCTCCTGCCTCCATAAGTGCATCTCCATTCTCGTTTCTCCCCGAGGGAGTGTTCGGAGAGCCAGGCCCCCTGTTTCTCCTCCCTTCCACCTTCTGTTCTCTGAGACCACTATTTTGGGGCTCTTGTCCAAAATCACGGCCGTGTAGAGACTCCTCGTGTCCTCCAGGAGGACTCCGTCTGATCCCTAGAGGACACGGGAGATGTCCCTGCCCTCTAGAGGATCTCAATCCCATTCTATTTTGGGGTTGTCTGTCAACCAGGCGATGCCTCTGTTGGCGGACTGCCCTTCTCTCAGAGAACAGACAGGGCTCTCCCCTAAACCATGGGATCCTCCGCACCCAAGATTTATCCACAGATGCCTCTAGGGTGTCTCCTCAAAAATTTTTCTAAATTGGGGTATTCTTAAACCCTCAGGGCCAAGCGTCTCATTTTTTAAGGACGGGTAAAGATTCTGAGGTACCTATGTCCAGGCCTTTTTTGGAGCAAACGTTCCCGCCCCGATCTCTGTTCCCACTGTCCTACCTGCCAGATTCTCTTAGCCCAAGCTCCATGTCCATCCAACCCAGCGCCTCCCCCTCCTTTTGCCCCTGACCTCCCCGACTATCTCTCCACTCTGCCACCACGATATTCCCCCCGCTCCAACCACCCCCATACTCCTGCCCACCGCTCTGGCCACCCCGGGGCTTCCCTCTTCCCCTACTCCCACCCCTTCACCGGACCCTGCCTTGGACCCCTGCTTTGTCTCTCCGGTCACCTCTCACACTCGGTCCCATGGCCCTCCTGCTCCCCTTTGCCCACTCAGAGAGATTGCCGCTTCTGAGGGACTGGTCTGAGTCCACATTCCCTTTTCTCTCCAGGACCTTTCCCAGGCCTTTCTCCAAGTCTTTTCCTGTCTGCTCTCCCACCCCTCCCTAAGCTTTCTCTGCCTACTGATCCTCCCCGCAACCTTCTCTTCCGAAGCCACAGCAGGCCAAACCCAAGGGTGTGCATGGAGGCCCCGTGCCCCCTCTCTCTGGATGCCAAACCCCCCCTTCTCTTCTGTGGCCACAGCCGCTACAGGAACTCGAGGGTGTGCTCGGAGGGCCAGGCCCCCCCACACTCCCCTTCCCTCTGGACCCCTGCCACCTCTTGTCTTGCTCCTCTCCTCCCGCCCCCACCCGGTGCCAGTGCTCGGAGCCGCTCCTTCCCCTCCTGTGACTGCCCAACACCCGTGTGTGCGGCCTCTCTGCCACCCCACCGGATCTGTTCGAATTAGCCAGCATCTCCCTCCACCCCTCTGCCTTCCTCCCTCTCTCTGCAAAAATCCGGTCCGGCCAGGCCGGTCACACCCCGCCCCCCCAAGAGGCCAGCTTCCCTGAGGAGCTGCAGATGGGCTGAACCTCCCGTCCTGGCCCCTCTCTCCAAGCCTCCCTCGTGCTGCTGCCATTGCCCCACAGTCCCTTCTCTCAATCTGCATGGGGTTTGAGGAACTTCTGTCCCTCAGTCCGTGGGGCACCACTCGCTCTGGCCCCTCCCGCTCATTTCCCGCCACCACTGGAGCTCACAGCGGGAGCCTGCCGCCCATCCCTCCCTTGCCTAAGCCAGGAACTTCTTCCCATCCTGGAGTCTTTCCCCAGACAGTTAGCACACAGGTGTGCACAAGCCTCTCCTTTCCTCTGTCCTCTCTGGGAACTTCCCTCAAACCCCTGGTCTGAGATCTAGGGAATAAGGCCTTATAATTTTAATGCCCATAAGGAGCAGGTAGGCAGGCTCCTTCCACAGAAGGTGGACCCACAAACTCAAGCCTTAGTTGCGACCTTGCAGGCCAACGGCAGCCATGCATGGCCCCCCAGGGGCTATGCATGCTGGGGGTGCAACGAGGGACAAACACCATCTGGAGACACATGTGGTGATGAAGGCCACTGACTCCAACCAAGCCCTGCCAGGCATGCAAAGTGGCCACTGGAAAGGGACTGCCCTCCAGTCATGACCCGCCAATGGCCATGCTGGGACTGGTCGAAGACTGAAGGAACCTGGACTTAATGACGACCTCCATCACCCTCGCCGAGCCCAGGGTAACGCTAAAGGCAGCAGGTAAATGGGTCCCCTTCCTAGTTGACACAGGGGCCTGCCTTCTCTGTCCAGCCCAGGGCTACTTTCTCCTTCCATGATCTCGGCCATGGGTATTGATGGCAAATCCACCTGCACTTTCCTCTCTCAGTTCCTGATGGTTTTAACTTTTTTTCCCCTAAGCCTCGCTGATCCCTCCCACTTGCCAGCCTCAAGGGCTGGAAAGCCAAGGAAGCAAGTTACACCCCTCCCCCTCATTGGAATTTACAACCCTTTTCCATGCTTTGAAAACTGCTTTGACCTTGGCTCCTCCTCGACCCATCCTCTCAACCCGCCTTCCCCACTCCACCCTTCCCAAGGAACGACTTCCTTGACTGAAATCATTATCTCTAGGAAAAATGCAGCAGTTTTAAATCCAAGTGGCTGGAGGCCTCCCGGACACCTCTAAGCCGTTCCAACAGCCCCTATGGCTGACCTTCACCCCTGTAGCCTATCTGTCCAGACAGCTTGACCCCACAGTCTGGGAATGGCAGCCCTGCCTCTGGGCTATGGCTTCAGCTGCCATTCTCACCAAGGAGGCCCAAAAACCTGCCTCCAACAATCCTTACAGGTCTCCTCGATGCACAGACTACAGGATCTTCTGTCCCACCAATCCTTCTCTCTCCTTGCCTTTTCTCATATGCAGGAACTCCATCTCCTATTCCTCAAAATCCTGACTTCATCTGGTAAGATCGAGGGAATTAATGGACTCCTTAAAGACCATCTAACTGAACTCTCTCCTTCACAGCTCCTTCCCGGACCTCCTGCCCATGGCCCTGACCAGAATCCGGGCTACACCAAAGAGCCCCACCTTCCTGAATCCTTTTTAGCTTCTATACGGGAGACCTTTCTCGCTCAACCACCGTCTCCCTACTGACCCTCCTCCCCTGGGTGCTAATCTTACATGTCAGTCCCTACTCGGGCAGCTGCTCTAAGAACACGCGAACAGGTTTCTGCCCAAGCCAGAACCGACCGACCAAGGCTCCAGGGGACCAGCCCTTTACCCTGGTGACTTGGTCCTCCTTAAGGACCTCACACTGTAATCCTTACAACCCCCACCACAGCCAAACTGCTTGGCAATCCAATCCGTCCTGGCACCACCTTTCCAGGCTCAAGAGCACCCCGGAGCAGCATGACTTCTATAAATGTGAGGTGTTGGGTCCTGCTAAGGCCCTTCTCAGTCGCCTTCCCCCTCCTCCTTCTCCTAGCCCTGAGCAACCTACATTGATAGCCATCCCCATTCCCTTCCCATTAAACAATTCCATCTCCCAGCCAGCTACACACATTACCCCCATTCAAGACATCTCCCTGTACTTAGACCCTAACAGTACCCAGTTCCCTTTCTGTTACTTCAATGCCTCCTCTAATCTTTGCAACATAACCAAACCATCCCTCTCCTACCTCACTGCCCCCGCAGGAACCCTCTTCTGGTGTAACGGGACCATCTCAAAAAACCTCACATTCCCAATACATCCAGCCCATCTCTGCGTCCCTGTAACCCTTGTTCTTCAATTAACAATCTACACCCCCACTGAGTTCATCCACCTCCTGTCAAGACCCCCTCCCCTCAGAACTCAACGAGCAGTCTTCCTTCCCCTGGTGGCTGGTCTCACTCTCACCACATCCACTGTAGCTCTGGGACTAGGGGCAGGAGCCTTAGCCCACTCTGTAATCTCAGCAGGGAACCTAAGTGACTGTCTCCAAATTGCGGTAGATGCCTCAGCTGCCCCTCTGGCTTCTCTCTACAAAGACAGATAACCTCTTTAGCCCAAGTCTCTCTCCAGAACCACCGAGCCTTGGACCTCCTCACAGCTGAAAAAGGGGGGACCTGCCTCTTCTAAAGAAAGTCCAGAATGTCCAAGCATTCACCCGGAGGGAGTCATAAAATCATCCCTCCCTCCAGGTACAGCCTGACCATCCTGACCATAAACAGCAATAATGATGGATTCCTGAAACAATGCTGATATCCTGAAACTGCTTGCTCAACCATAGCCCTCTGGCACCAGCAACGCCCAGGGGGTCTTGGGCAAGGCTGGAAAGTTACACGTTGGCAAGCCGTGGACCACTCCCTCACACCAAACCCCTTTCCTCACCTACCTGCCCCAGGCCTTAAAAACTCGGCCAGGGCTCGGCCCGGGCACGGCTCCACCAGCCTCTCTCCCTTCCCAGGACTGGTGAACTTGTCTGTTTGCTCCCAAATAAAGCCTGGCTAATTTTTCACCTGGCTCAGTTTTTAATTCTTCGACGGCTTAATTAAACAAAACCCTTTTACATTATGCCTTCTTCCACTAACTTTTGATTAATGGTTGACTTTCCTAAATGTGAATTCTAATCCCTAGCTTCTCCAACTCCAGACAAAAGTGCAGAATAAATAAATAGATATTTAAATAAATATCTCAAAACACATTTAGTAAATAATGTTACTCTTTAGAGTCTACTAGAGTGTATCTTAGACATCTCTGGCTGTATACTATCTCCCCTTTTAAACAAAATGTTTCTGTATGGGAGAGTTTTCAGTTCAATTTCATTAAACAAAAAGTGCTTCTCTTATTAAAATGACATTTGGTTAAACCTTCTGAGGAGGAAGACTGGTTTTGCAAGGAATATTAGGCCATTAAATCAAAAAAAGCCCTGTCCTGTGGTAGGGCAGGGGGCTTTGTTCTGAGCCTGGAACCTAAGCACACCTGGGGGAAGGGATTTGAACAGAGTATTCCCTTCAGAGCCTTGTGGGGAGAGAGCATATTTGCAAATCAATGAACTCCAGGGGCAGTTATAAAGCAAGGTTCTTGCATGTTACTGGCACTCTGGATTTTGGGCTACCCCATGGAGTCTGCGCATGTTATTAAAACTGTGATTTCTCCACTTCTTCAAAGTGTTGCTTAGTTTTTTTGGTCTTTCTGTAACACTCCCTTTCTTTGCCATACATTTCAATAGCACTATCTGACATAATTCCCACTGTTAAGGAGGAAAATTTAACTGGAGAATATATATACAGTCAGTAAAGATGAAAATAAATCATTATGTTGAAGAAGGAAGTCTTGGCTTTCCCATGGCGGCCAGGTATGAGCTGGAGGGCAGGGTAGTCAGCGGCCAGAAGCTTCACCATGAACAGGCCCATTGCCAAGGTCACAAAGAGGATGGGCAGCCGCAGATCACAGAGTGAGCGGCGTGTGCGGCATAGCCGCTGGGTCAGCAGGGCAGCCACCTGCATGAGGATGCTGGCAAGGGCACCATCATGGGAGCCAGAGTGGACGCCAGAGGCCTCAGGTTCTATGCCTCCAACCCTGTCCCTGAGGCCACGTCCGACTGCTCTCTGGGATCTCACAGAAGCATCAGAAACACCTCCTCCAAGGTAGTATCTGCGACCCTGCAACCCGCCAGGCACAGGCGGTGCTGGTTCTGCTCCAGCACCTGGAGGAGCCCCTTGAAGCCGGCTTGGTCAGTGTCCTTGGGGAGGACGTAGCTCAGCGTGCACCTGCTGTAGTCCCTGAGAAATGCCTGTGGGACACAGGTCTGCATCAGGGCCGTGGTGCAAGCTGTATCCTGCAGGCTGTCCAACTCTAGAGCGGAAAGCTGCTTCGTGTCAGGCAGAGGCCTTGGCCATAGGCCTCGGTCAGGCTGAAGGGGGCGCCACAGTAACAGAGCTAGCCCCGTTGCAGGACGGCCATGTGGTCACTCAGTGCCTCCGCCTCGTCCAGGTGGTGGGTTGTGAGGATGATTGTCCGACCTTCTTACTGGACGAAGACGTCCCAGATGCTGTGCCAGGAGCATGGGTCCACCCCACTAGCGGGCTCGTCCAGCACCACGGTCTTGAATGTGCCGAGGAAAGCAGCACCAAGGAACAGCCTCCTCCGCAAGCCTCCGGACAGTGCACGGTCCAGCTGGTGCTGATGCTGCATCAACAACCTGCTGCCGGGCGCCCAGGTCTGCTGCGACGACTTGATGGATGTGAAGAGCAGTAGGTGCTCCAGGACAGTGAGCCCGTCCAATAGGACATCCTGCTGAGGACATACTCCCAGCTCCTTTCTGGCTGCAGCCAAGTCTGTCTGCAGGTTCCTGCCATCTGCGAGGGTGGCTCCAGAGGTGGACGCACGCAGCCCTGTCACCAGTGACCTTCCACTCAGGTGTTCAGTCCTGCAACCCCAAGAGCCGTGGGGGTGGCCAGGACATCGGCATGTGGTCCCCTCTGGGCAGGAGCCAGTCCCTGGGTGGCCCCCACCCCAACAGAGTCATCAGACCAGAAGGCAGGACCTCCCAGAAGTGCTCTGTGCTCCTAGCCTGCCCTCTGGGCATGCTGCAAAACCCACAAGAACTTGAGTAAAATCAATTATGCAGTTGCCCCTTGCTTCCGTGAAGTTTCCATACCCTGCAACAGCTAGCCCAACCTGAGCTGGGCATGGGAAGCGGGAAGCCTATGCATTGTTGGGGGTATAAAGTCTCTATTCTTCCTTCCCCAGCACTGCCAAGGACAGGGCCATCAGGGAGGTCTCTCCACCCAGGTGAAGCTGTGCTGAATCATCTGGCAGTTCCCATGGCAGGTCAGTGACCAGACCTCTTGCAGGGCCGCACACTGGAAGGAGACATCAGCCCCCCTCTCCACCAGCAGTAACAGGCACCCAACTCCTTCAGCAGTTCTATTCCCAAGTGTCCTTGGTTTAGGGAAGACAAAATTTCTGCTCAGTTTCCTTATTCTACTTGTCCCAGCTGACTGTCCTATTATCTATTTAACTTCTAACGCCATTCTCCATCTAACTCTATTACACCAAAGCCACACTTTTCAGTTAGTTAGAACTCTCAGGCTCAAGGCTTAATTGTTCCTATAGTTGAGGTTTGTGCCACCCCTGACATGGACATGGTCACACGAGCCTGCAAGACAGTATATAGGCAGCCAACCGTCTCTCAATAGAGACAAAAATCTGATGGTATTCTTTGCCCAGTTGGGCACCTGTCCTTTGAGAACTGAATTCAAATCTGTAAGAAAATTAAGATTACTATATTTACATAATGAAGTATAACATTGGCACTGTGGCTGCTTCTGACAACTAAATCTGCTACTACACATAACACATTGTTAACCTTAAACAAAAGTAAACATCCAGCATTTCTCAGATTGACATTTATCAACACACTTTAAGTACACTCTTACTTTCAAGAAAATATACATTCAACAAAGTACAATAAACCTTCTGTAATAAAAACTAACAGCCACATGCAATGCCCCCAACCTTTCAGCTATAAGAGATAACTTGCTTATATTACATGACTTAACAGGACGAAACTCAGACAATAAACATTCAAACAGCACATTTTTAAAAAGGGAAAATCTAGATCAAAACTCTTATCTCTTCACACACACTCTCAGTACTGAGAAGCCCCTGAAGACAGGGTCTAAGGAATTCAAATGCAAATTAACCACATTCCTGGCTTGAGCCAAAAGGCTGTTTCCTGGCAAAATAAACTGCTGGTTCAAACAAACATACTTTGTCCCGACCCCATGATGATTGGTGGCGTGAGACAGACAAGGGAAGAGGTGACCTGCTTTCACAGATCTTCACTCAGATACCCTCCTGGCCATGTCCCGTGGAAGCTTAGATTTGTCTTAGCTAAAGTGCACCCGTATAAACCCTGGGCCTGGTCACCTCCACGTGGGGGTGAGTCACCGTTATGCCTTATGACAAATCGCGTAACTGCAGGTTGGGTCCCACTCGGACTCCGTAACCGAGGTCGTGGAGCCACACAAAGGAGAGGAGAGGGCAGGCCCCCTCCCTTCACACTCACGCACTTTCACCCGACATTCACTCAGAGTTTAAAATACATTTTACCCAACTTCTAATTCCTGACCTCAGGGGCCCACGCTCACCAGATACTCAGAATTTCCTGACCTGAATGAGAGGTTGATCACATCTCTCCTTCTGCTCACTTGGAGTATGCTGATTCTGTCGACAGGTCCAGAAGTGTTTGTCCACTCTCTTCAGGTGCCGGCCAGGTTCTGGGTTGAGGTCCAGAGGACTGGAGTTTCCCTGTTTAATTCTGCTAAAATCAGCAGGGCACGTCTTCGGAGGTCTGTCCTGTGCCCCCGGGTCCCTAACCCTGTCCTCTAACCGGAGGCAAGAGCCAGCTTTGATTAGTTTCCAGGCCAGGGAACCAAAATGTTGCAGAAAGACCAAAAAACTAAGCGATGCCTTGAAGAGGTGGAGAAATCACAGTTTTAATAACACACGTGGACTCTGGGGTGTCCGAAATCCCAAATCCAGAGTGCTGGTAACACTCAAAAACCTTGCTTATAACTGCCCCTCGAGTTCATTGATTTGCAAATATACCCTCCCACCCCCACCCCCTGCAAGGCCCTGAAGGGAGAATTCTTTTTATATACCCTTACCCCAGGTGTTTCAAGGTGCCAGTGTCAGAACAAAGCCCCCTGCCCTCCTGTAGGGCACGGCTTTGTTAGGTTTTATGGCCCAACATTCCTTTCAAGACCAGTTTTCTCCTCAATTATAGCTTCTGAATGTGCCTGAAAAGGAATTTATACGTCTGCTCCTTAATTACTATCCTACTGCAAGTTTTGTTCACTTGTAATATTCTGATAATACACTTTAGTTATTTTTATGGTGACATGATATAATTTATAAAATTGGTAAATTACATGTTTAAAGAGGAAACAAATAGAGGCAGGTTTAAATTTCTTTAGGATAATTGTAGTATAACATTTCAAAATGATTTCAACTACCTGCATATTCTACAGCTTGCTTATGATATAATTCTAATTGCCCCCAAAGAAAATCATTTTAAACAAAAATTTATTATGTTTCCATAAATTTATTTTAAGAAATGTTTCACACCTTTAATACATATTTTAAATGTCAAATAAGTCTTTCCTTGTCTTTTGGCTTCATCTTTCTTCAGATCACTGCCAGTCAAAGATAAATTTAAAGGTAGTGCTACGTATGGGAAAGTGTATCTGTTGGAAAATATATGATACAATTTTCAAAAAACACATAATTTTTCAAGTATTACATACCACAAAATAGCACATTGAAAATAGTAAAATTAAGATAAATAACCTGACAGCATATTACATATACCCAGTAAAAATATTTCCTTTAAACATGGTGAGCAAAGATATTCTCAAGGAAACAAAGCAGAGAGGAATTGTTTCCTATATACTGAACTACAATAATACAGTTTATTATGTTCAATGTGAGAAGAAAGCAACATCTCAAGAGAGAGCAAATAACTGAATACGTGTAAAAGACAATAAAAGCAACTAAAATATCTTGAGAGCTTTCTTAAGACATTAAGAAGTAAAATATATGAAAGTTTAGGTAAAAAAAGTGATAAATGAATTTAAATTGTTATAATCTTCTTAAAGTATTTGGGATAATACAAAGATAGTAGTTTACATAGCTCAGTAATAATTTATCAAATTTTGAAATTATAAGAGAAACCACTAAAGAATGATAGAAAAATATATTACCAAAATTATAAAGTAGATGGTTAAATAGAATACTAAATAAAGACTTAATATAAAGACTACAGAAAATAGGAATGAAAAAATGAAGAACAGTCAGTGTGATTCAGTTGGTTTGAGTCTGGTCCTATACACTGAAAGGTTGCAGGTTTGATTCCTGGTCAGGTACATACATAGGTTGCAGCTTCCATCCCCAGTCTAGGCATGGACAAGAGGCAACCGATCGATATTTCTCTCTCACATTGATCTCTCTCTCTCTCTCTCTCTCTCTCTCCTTCTCTCTCTCCCTCTCTCTTTCTTCATTTTAGAAATAAAATAACACTCAATATTGATAGATTATTAGGGAAAAAAACAAGTATTAACTAGTAAAACAACTAACTACTAAATTATCCATAGGACAAAGTAAAATTACAATAAATATTAGAAAATATTTTAAATGAAAATAACAAAATCATGGTATAACTGTTAGAATAACCTGGTTATTATTTAACAGGAAAGGAACAAAGGGGAGACTAGATAATATAGGTATGCCATTTATACATCTTTGCCAGTACACATTCTGCAGTATACAGCTGCGGTTAACATTCTTCAAGTCTGTCCCTCTAATCACTGGGGGAAGAAACTGAACAGCAAATGCATGCCCAGGAAAGTCTTGATGATGTGGGGAGATGCTGTCCTGTCAGTCATGCCTGGGAGCAAGTCAGTGAACAGAGCAGGCATGGCCACTGCAAAGGTGTGGAGTCTGAGACTTGTAACTCATGAACAAAGAAAGTTCTCTCTCTTGGCTCTCTGGGCCCTCTTGTGCTAATGGCTCTCTTGTTGCAGGGGGCATACTCATCTGCATCTACCCACATATCTACCCACATAGCTCATGGCCATAGGGGACCCACACAGTGGACTGATGGGTCACATCTAACCTGATGCAGCACTGGACACACTCCATCATGGAACGGAAGCTCTGGACACTGGCCCTGCTTTTAGCTCTACTGAACCCCTAGCTGCTTTAAGGGACATGGGACTTTAGAAACTGAGAGATGAAAGCCTACACAAATAAACCACTCATTCTCCTCCACACATCTTAGAAAATTATTTTTCTCAAGCAAGTTCCCCACTCCCACTAGTGATGGAGAAATTCCACCCACTCAATTCTCTGGCAACAATACATGTTAAAACATGGCTGAATACCCAAAGTATCATGTTGGAAAAAAAGAGGAAAACAGAAAAGAATGCATGAAATATTCATCTAATCTAATAAAAGAGCAATATGCAAATTAGACATCATTCCAAGACATCTAAGCCACGGTCACCAGCCAAACCACGCCCACCATCCAATCAGAGCGACTGTAGGCAAATTAACCCAACAGAGATGGTAGTTAATTTGCATACACAGGCTGAGTGAAGACTAAAGACAGTGTAGAGAAGCTAACCAGTGGAGAAGGGAATGGATCCGAGGCAGCAGAGATGGTGAAGAAGGGAGGGAGAAGGGAGGGAGCCCAGGCAGGCTTCTCTCCCTTTACTGCTTCACTCTGGCTCAGGAAGCCTATTCTTGCAGGAATCTTCCTGCAATGGGTGTCTAGTACTTTCATATATTACTTAAGTATAGTCTGTTAACATTTATCTACACTAATAAAAAAGAAACATGCAAATTAACCATCACTCCATTACACCCACAAGCCATGCTCACCAGCCAATCAGGAGTGAGTATGCAAATTGGTCCAACTAAGATGGCGGCTGACACAGAGCTGGAGTGAGCTGGAGGTTTGGGTTCCCCCTGGCGATGGAGAAGTCAAGCTTTCTGCTTGTTCTGGCCTGACCTGGGCTCCACTCAAGGCTACAAAATTTCAGTTGGGTCTCCAGGGGGTGTGGTCAGCCTGAAAACAGCCCTCAGCCTCTCATCCAGGCTGGCCAGCCACCTCAGTGGAGACCCCACTCTAAAGGGGGTATGGCCAGCCTAAAAACGACCCTTAGTCCCTGACCCAGGCTGGCCAGGCACCCCACCTCAGTAGGGACCCAAACCCTGAAGGTACTGTGGGCAGCCCAAAAATGGCCCTCAGCCCCTCACCCAGGTTGGCCACACCCCCATGGGGTGAGGGAACCCACTGGGGGGCTTAGTCAGCCTGCAAACAGCCATCAGCCCCTCACCCAGGCTGGCCAGACATGCCTGAAGGTGGACATCTCCAATTGGTCCCAGACAGCGAGAGGGCACAGGCTGGGCTGATGGACCCCTGTGTGCACAAGTTTTTGTGCACCAGACCCCTAGTATATATATAAAAGGCTATATGACTGAAATATTTATATATATAAAAGGCTAAGAGACCATCCAACCATTCAACAGACTGTCTGACCAACCAACCAACTGATACATATGACAGACAGTGGCAATTTAAAAATAAATGTTTATTCATGCATGTGCCACATATAAAGCTCTCACCGGTGCCAGTTGCATGCCTGTGTTTTGACCTGTTGAAATTATAAAATGAGAATAAATTTCAATTTATAGCTATATTAAAAATTTCTTCTAATTAATTTCCTTTCAATGTATACAAATCTATACACTAGGCCACTAGTCTAATCTAATAAAAGAGTGATATGCAAACTAACCCTCACTCCATTACACCTAAGCCATGCCCACCAGCCAAGCCACACCCACCAGCCAATCAGAGTGACTATATGCAAATTTACCCAGCCAAGATGGCGGCCAGCAGCCATAGAGGGAGAAAAAATAGGAGGCTTAGTTGCACCAGCGATGGAGGAAACTGCCTGCTTCAGCCGGCTGTGGCCTCTGCTTAAGGCAACAAAGTTACAATTATAGAAGAAAAATATACCCCAGAAACCTATTTCCAGCCAACCTCACTGGTATGTTGGGTCAATGGCTAGCTGTGGCTAGTCTGCAAACAGCCATCAGCCCCTCACCCAGGCTAGCCAGGCACTCCAGCAGGAACCCCACCGTGATGCAGGACACCCTTCAGGTCAAACCAGCCAGCCCCCACCCATGCACCAGGCCTCTATCCTATATAATAAAAGGGTAATATGCAAATTGACCCTAACACCAGAACACCTGAGAATGACTGCTCACTATGACACACACTGACCATCAGGGGACAGACACTCAATGCAGGAGCTGCCCCTGGTGGTCAGTGCACTCCCACAGGGGGAGCTCTGCTCAGCCACAAGCCAGGCTGACAGCTGCCAGTATAGCGGTGATGGTGGGAGCCTCTCCTGCCTCCTCAGCAGCACTAAGGATGTCTAACTGCAGCTTAGGCCTGCTCCCCACTGGCAAGTGGACATCCCCTGAGGGTTCCTGGGCTGCCAGAGGGATGTCTGACTGTCAGCTTAGACCCAATCACCTGGGGAGTGGGCCTAAGCCAGCAGGTGGCCATCCCTTGAGGGATCCCAGACTGTGAGAGGGCACAGGCCAAGCAGAGGGCCTGCCTCCAGAGTGCACAATTTTTGTGCACCAGGACTCTAGTGTATATATATAAAAGGCTAAGTGGCTGACCATACATATGTCCAACCATCCCACTGACCAACCAGCTGGTACAAATGGCATGCACTAGCAATTTAAAATTAAATTATTCACATATGCACAATATGTATAAAGCTCTCACTGGTGCCAATCGTGATGCATATGTTTTGACTTGTCATTTTATTTGTCAATTTGATTGTTTTTTTTGACATTCTGAAGCTGAAAGAAAGCTGCGGCATCAACAGAATATGTCTGAGACTGGCCTCGTGTTTAAATTAATTCAAAGACAGTTTCCTGTGATGCCAGCACTTGCAATGACTATTAATAAATCACAATGACAAAATGTAGACAGAGTAGGAATATTCCTACCTGAACCCATTTTCAGACATAATCAGTTATATATTGCTTTCTCTCAAGTTTGAAGAGTGTGTGACACTAAGGTTAAAGTTGTAAATACTTCATCACAAGAGAAATTAGTCAAGCACTGTGTGTTTTACTCTAAATGTGGTATACAGGGAAATATTAGAATAAGTTTAATTATTTTATCAGTCAGTCATTGTTTTTATCAATGTTGTTTTTATATCATGTTTTTGTTGTTTTTATATCATGTTAAAATATTTCTTCTAATTAATTTCCTTTCAATGTGCATGCATCCATGCACTGTGACACTAGTTGAAATATAAAAATAGATCAAATATATGATATGTTATTGTAAAATTTTAAGTTACACTAGAAAAAAATAAAGTTCCCTCTTTCAAAAGCAACAACAACTCTAAGATACCTAGAATAATTATTTTTAATATAATGTTTCTGGACTTCCTGGAAAAAGTTGTAAAGCAATATTAAAAAATATAAAACAAGAACAAAGAAAGCTAATGAATAAAGAGATGTTATATGTTCATAGATCAAAGGATACAGTATCTAAAATATAAACATTCTTTCAAAAATTAATGTAGATTTTCAATGTAACTTCAGTTAATGTCCACAACGTTTTTCATGAAATCCAACAGGGATGGGGAGAATTCTTATTAGTTATCAACTTTATAATAAAACTTTAGAAATAAACACTGTTCAGTATTTCACTTAAATAGATTAATAGACAAATTAACATAAAACAAAAACAGTCCAGCTGGTGTAGTTCAATGGTTGGCGTTGACTCATGAACCAGGAGGTCACTGTTTGATTCCCGATTAGGGCACATGCCCAGGTCTCAGGCTCAATTCCTGGTAAGGGCCATGTAGAAGCCAGCTGATCAATGTTTCTCTTTCTCATTGATATTTATATCCCTCTTTCCCTCTCCCTTCTCTCTGAAATCAATAAAAACATATATTTAAAAAAATTATATGGCAATTTTTCTTATGACAAAATTTATATCAATAAAGAGATGGTAAGCAGACTACTGAATACTAAAGTGGGAGAAACAAACATAACTTGTTAGAAACACCACAAAAATTAATCTAAGATATTAAAATTACTAACTTGTCTTCTTAAAGCGTAATATAGACACAAATATAAAGAAAAAATAATGCCACAAAGCAAATGAATAACAGATACCCACAATACAGATTTAAAAAAGATAACCCCTGTAGCATATTGAGGAATGAGCACTATAAATGGTCAATTTCAAGAGAAAGCCTACGTGATCAACAAATAGATGAAAATGTGTTCATTTTCAGAAGTCATGTGTGAAAACGAGGTAAAAGAGCATTGCAATAATATTCCACACATCGGATCAGCTAATGTTAAATATTCTTAAACTATGCAATGTAGGTGAAGATGTGCAAGGTAAATGGTTGGGCAGCAATGCTGTTAATTAGCAGTTGGAAATGAACTGTTTCAAGTGGAATAGGCCATGGTAACTTCTCTGTAGGTTGTGCTACCTGTGATGTCAGACATTGAAGAGTCAGGGAATAACAGGAGAGCTTTACAGAAAGATAATAAGCCAGAGAAACGTTACAGGAACGACTGCTCCTCCACCAGCTATCCTGAGTTTGGATCCCTTGGACTATGCAGAGATTCTCAGGTGGAGAAAAACGTATTTTAAAATTATTTTTATAAACTTGGCCATGTGACTTCCCCTCATTACAAAACAGAGGTAAACAATGGTATCTGAGGTCCTTCCTAGAGACAGCTTACTCTGTAGACCACTGTTGATAGGGTTTTACTAGAATTACTTATTAACAAGCTGGCACATTCAGACTGGAGGAGAAGAGCTGGAGGGCTTTCTACCTGCACATATCTGAGTGTCGTGGTCCTGAGAAAATGACGTCAGCCTTCACTGCAGGCATCCAGGGCAGAGGTGGTACAATATCCAAACCTCATGACCCTCCAGTGGGCTTTGACCTGAGATGTGTGGCATCTATCTTTCTTTGCATATTACATTTCAATGTGTTACTTTATTTTAATAGAGGACTGCAATGCAAACAGGCAACTTTGATAACCACCTGTTCATATTTATATAATGACAAAAAGATGACAGTTTGGCTCAAGGTCTCTGAGTCAGGCAATTGAATGGCTGGAATTAGAGTGATGGTCACCTGATTGTCAGCCCTATGTTAATAGGAAAAATGTGCGGGGGGACGGGGAGAGGGTGGGAAATGGTAAGCTCCAGAGAGTGGCAGGAGATAGCACACCTTATTTATGCATCTCTGCTCCATATGTGTTTGACCCTGAAAACATAGATGTACTAAATAAACTGATGAACAAAATAGATCCAGAGGCATGGAAGTATGGAACAGATTGTTGAACCTCAGAGAATGTGGGGGTGGATAGGTGGGTGGTAAGAGATCAACCAAAAAGCTTGTA
>PVJC01035820.1:0-18040 GCA_004026665.1 Murina feae | reverse complement strand
CCTGCAACCAAGGTACAACCCCTTGACCAGAATCAAACCTGGGATGCTCTAGCCACTGAGCCAAACCGGTTATGGCACCAATTGTCAACTTCTTGAAAGTGTTGTCTATAATTGATTTCTCTTTGTCATTTCCCATTTTCTCTACAAAAGATTGACTTCCAGATTCTTCCCTCTCATTCCAGAGCAGGTTCTCTCTCTCTAAGATCACCAGAAACCACCTTTTGCTTTTCCCAGCCTAGATATTTTTTAGGCCTAATCTCTACAAAACATTCCAACCTGAGGACACTCTGATAATTATAGCTTTTTAGTGTCAGATCTTCAATCTCTTTTTGTTGTCCTGAGGTGTCTATGTCCACATCTCAGTGTCTTCCAATGCTTGGTTTTCTTAACTGTCTTTTAGATGTTCCTTAGGATTTTGTCTGCCACTTTCTCTTTTTACTCTTTATTATCTCATCTACATCACAATTTTAACCATCATATGTTGATGGCCATGTATCTGTATAGGTCTTACTTTATCGCTTTCCTGAGCTCCAGATATTCACTTCTAAATACTTTCTGAATATTTCTGTGGATGTGCCACAGATACCACAAATGTAGCATGCTTAAAAATGAAGCCACCATCTTACCGTAACAAGTCCTTCTCTTCCTATTTTCCCCGGTTTAAGAAATGGTAGATTAGTTGTCCTGGTGCCCAAATCAGAAACTTGGAAACTATTCTTGATTATTTTCTCTTCCTCTTCACCTGAATGTCTCTTAAATCCATTCCTATCTTTACCACACACCATTATCTAATCAATACCTTTATATTTTAACTACATTTTCTAAGCAGTCCTCTTCCTTGCTTTAGTCCATTCCATGTGCTACTTAAAGGGTTAGGTAGCCCTGGCATGATGGGGCGGCCTCATCAAGATTGAGTCCTTGCTTACCTCTTCAGACTTATACATTTCCTACCACAAATTTCTTTAGTTATACGAAATATGTTTCAAAGAACCTTTTCACTATTCTTGGAACAGTCTTCACTGGAATTAAGCATCTCTATTTGCCTAATGACTACTTGTCGTTCCAAATTTGGCTCCTTTTAAAGTTATAGACGCCCTAGAACGATAGTTAGAGTCGCCTACATATTCAACACCCTGTATCTATCTCTCTCACAAAACTTACCACATGGAATTCCCATCTATCACTTACCAATCTCCTTCAATAATATAAAAAGTATCTATAACCTGAACTGGTACAATGCCAAATCCACCTGAATCATAAATGGCCAATACAGTATGTGGGGATAGGCCACCCAGGCCTGGATCCTGCTTCTGTTCCACAGGTGCATCACATGACTGTCCTGCAAGAAGACTGAACACTCTGAGAGGGCAGGAACTGTGATACCCTGAGATATCTTCTATGCTGAGCACTATGCATGGTGTCCAGTACTCAATAAATATTTTAAAATGAATAGAAGAAAAATGGAATCACATTATAATCTACCAATGTAAGAAAATATGACTCACACTAATTTGAAGAAAAAAACAACAACTGAAAAATAGGAATGTTGACTTAGTTAACAGTCCTGCCTGGAAGAGAAAGGAAGAAATCAATGATTTCTCAAGCAACAACCCTGACACAAAGAATATTTTGTCAAACATGGGAGTGGAAGAATGATCAGGATGGTGAGCTGTGGGGCTTGGGAAAGTACCAGTTCTGAGGCCAGGACCACTGGCATCTAATCTCATTTCTGTAACCACTTGACTGTGTGACCTGAGCCTCCATTTCCTCTTCTATGAAATATACTATTGCACTGTTGGCTTTAACATGCTTTGAATCTATGGCCAAATCAGTAGGTCAAACAATCAAATGTCACAAAGAATTTCCTGTTGACAGAAACATTTCCCCTGTATCTTGGTTAGCTTTCCCCAGACATAGATTATAAGATAAGGATTTAAATGCAAATACTTTTAAAAAATATATTTGGAAGAAAGAGAAGCGTGGAACCAAGATGGCAGCATAAGGTATATACTGTGCATGCTGCCTCCCACAGCCACATTAAAACTACAACTAAAAGCCAAAACGGCCATCATCCAGAACTGGGGAAAAACTGACTGAGTGGAAGTTTTACAACTAGAAGGAAAGAAAAAAACACATTGAGACTGGCTAGAAGGTGTGGAGGCACCAAGAACAGAGGTATGGCGGTGCATGAAACAGTGGCACATTGGTGCTCGTTTTTTTTTTCAATAGAAGGGAGGTACAAGCTCCTGACTGCACTGAACTCATTTTAGACGAGACTCTGGGTACCCAGACTCCTGTGGGCAGAAATTGGGCTGTCTGGCATCGGTTGGAAAGTGAGGGTGGCTTTCTCACAGAGCTGCTCACAGGGATCATTGTTACTGTGAGGGACTTGAGGACAGATGCAGAGACGCTAAGAAGGCTGACTGGCAGCCATCACTGTTTACTCTGCCCTGGTGATGCTCTGAGACCCTGTACAACTCAATTTACAACCCCACCCATGCTGTGCGCATCAACACAAATGAATCGCCTGTCTGCCTGCAGCCTAACCTAACAAATTGCAGCTGGGTAAGACAGCTCCAAAAGTTCCAAACTCCAAACAAAGAGGAGAAATCTGTAGATCTCACTGTAGCTCCTGCTGGGTGGACTCACACAGCAACCGACTTTGCACCTCCTTGGAGATCCAGAAGCCAGTGTACCCAGTGGTCAGATACCAAATTTTAACTCCTCAGATCCATAAGGGACACACTCAAGAGGCAGACTCAGTGAGCACCAAAGCCCCACTGAAGCAAGTCCTGCTCCATAGGGTGTCTCTTGAACAGCAGTTCTTCCACACAGCAGTTCTTCCACTATAGACACAGTGGGTCTTCGTAGTCACTTGGCCTGGAGGTCATTTCCTCTCAGTGATACCAACAGGAATCAAGGCTTAACTACAAGACTGTGCACTCAGCCCACAAAGGGATGCACCAAGAGTGTCCACCTCAGGTAATTGGGGAGGCTGAGGCACTGGGTCCAAGAGGACACCTACCACACAAAGCCACTCTATCAACACAGGGAAGCAGCCAAAATGCAGACACAAAGAAACAGGTCACAAATAAAGAAAAGGAGGAATCAAAACTACTGGGTATAGAGTTCAAAACCACAGTTATAAGGCTACTCAAGAATCTTCTACGAACCTCCAAGGAACTTAGTGAGACCTTCAAGGATCTTAATGAGAATACAAAAAAAATGTAAAATGACTAGTCAGAAATTAAGCATACACTGACTGAAATAAAGAATAATATACAGAGATCCAACAGCAGACTAGAGGATCCCAAGAATCAAGTCAAAGATTTGAAATACGAGGATGCAAAAAACACCCATCCTGAAAAGCAAAAAAAAAAAAAATCCAAAAATATGAAGATAGTGTAAGGAGCCTCTGGGACAACTTCAAGTGTTGTTCAAATTATAGGGGTTCCAGAATGAGAGAGAGAGCAAAATATTGAAAGCCTATTAGAAGAAATAATGACAGAAAACTTCCCCTTCCTGATGAAAGAAATAGACTTACAAGTCCAGGAAGTCCCAAAGAAGAGGAATCCAAAGACGACCACACCAAGACACATCATAATTAAAATGCCAAGGGCAAAAGACAAAGAGAGAATCTTAAAAGCAGCAAGAAAAAAACAGTTAGTTACCTACAAGGGAGTACCCATACAACTGTCAGCTGATTTCTCAACAGAAACTATGGAGGCCAGAAAGGAGTGCAAGAAGTATTCAAAGTGATGAATACTACAACCAAGATTATTCTACCCAGCAAAGCTATCATGTAGAATTGATGGTCAGATAAAGAGATTCACAGATAAGAGAAAGCTAAAGGAGTTCATCACTGCCAAACCAGGATTATATGAAATGCTGAAGGGTATTCTTTAAGAAGAGGAAGAAGAAGAAAAAGGTAAAGATAAAAATTATGAACAACAAAGTGACAACAAATACATATCTATCAACAAGTGAACCTAAAAATCAAGTGAATAAAAAAATCTAATGAACAGAATAAACTGGTGAATATAATAGAAGCAGGGGCATAGATAGGGAGTGAACTGACAATTCTCGGGGGTGTGAAGGATACGGGAAGATACTGGACAAAAATCTTACACCTATGGATGAGAACAGTGGTAGGGGGTAAGGGCATGGGGTGGAATGGGGTGGGAATCAGGTGGAGGGGAGCTATGGGGTAAAAAAAAAAAAAGAGGAACAGTTATAATATTCTGAACAATAAAGATTTTTTAAAAAATATAAAAAATACAGTAAGTGGCATAAATTGTGTTCCTATTGAAAGTTTGTGAACAAATGAGTGAATGAATGTAAGTTTACAAAATATCATTTTTAATCAGTAGGTAAGCCCAGGAAAAAAAATTATTCCCTCTTGGAAGGAAACTTCCATCATTGGATGCTTTTATTTTGTAAATTTGTTCCAGCATTTTGTCCATTGTTCATTTTCACACGATTTACCCTATAGAGTCAGAACTCTTAAATATTTTAGAGATGGGTAGAAGCAATTGTCTCATTATAGCAGTCTATTCCTAATGTGGACTTATTTCCCTTTAAGAGTAGAACTTCAGCTATTGCTATCTCATCAAACACCAATTTTTAACCAATCTTTAAAAGTATAAGGATACAGTACTTTTCTAAGCTTCTCTTTAAATAGCATCACTATTTCAAGTCAAATATCACATAATATATTGAACTTAATATGATTCCTATCAGCTAAATAACATTAAAACCTTGATGGGAAAGGGATAAATAACTAGACAGACTTTTACTTTTTTATTCATTTCCATTTGCTTACCTTGCCTCCAAGAAAATATTATAATACTTGACAAGTTGGCTTTATTATAGAAAGACTATACTTGTATTTAATAACAGGGAGATAGAAAACCAATATCTAATTTTCAGCCAGGAAAAGTTCACTGATTTAAGGATTAAACCTTTTTTATTTTATTTTTAAATTTATAGTTAAGGTTGAAACCTTTAAACATTCAAAGGCTGCCTTCCTTTTCCTTCATTCATCTTTAGTTTTTTCCAATCTACTCTAATAAAAGAGTGATATGCAAGTTAACCATCACTCTGAGACACCTAAGACACGCCTGTCAGCCAAGCCACACCCACCAGCCAATCAGAGTGGCCATATGCAAATTAACCCAGCCAAGATGGAGGCTGGCAGCCACGGAGCTAGAGCAAACAGGAGGCTTCCATTGCAACTGCCTGCCTAGGCCAGCTGGGCCTCCACTCATGGCAACAGTGTTTCAATTATAGAAGCCACAGAGTTGAAGCAAACAGAAGGCTTTATTGCCTGCCTAAGCATCGGCTCATGGCAACAACATTTCAATTATAGAAGATAAATAAACCCTATAAACCTGCTTCCAGCCAGCCTCGCTGGGACGTTGGTTCAATGGAAGCTGTGGGCAGGCTGAAAACAGCCCTCAACCCCTCACCCAGGCTGGCCAGGCACCCCAATAGGGACCCAAACCCTGAAGGGGCTGTGGGAAGCATGAAAACGGCCATCAGCCCCTCACCCAGGCTGGTCAGGTAACCCAGTAAGGACCCAAACCCCAAAGGGGTTGTGGGCAGCTTGAAAACGGCCTTCAAATCCTCACCCAGGCTCGCCACACCCCCATGGGGTGAGGGTCCACACTGGGGGGCTTGCCCAGCCTGCAAACAGTCATCAGCCCCTCATCCAGGCTGACCAGGCACGCCAGCAGGTGGACATCCCCTGAGGGGTTCCAGACTATGAGAGGGACAGGCCAGGCTGAGGGATCTCCCTGAGTGCACAAATTTTTGTACACCGGGCCCCTAGTAGTTAGTATAATTCTGGATGCCCACACTAAATAGGGCACTGATAATGTCTTATATTTGTTTCAACATTCCCCTCTTACAGTTACATTCCAAAGTGTTTTTTACTATTTAAAAAAAAAAATGTGGTCATTAACATATGGTTTATGGAGCTCTATCATTTCAGCCCTTGCCGAAAATAAAGTTAACATACTATAAAATCAAGCAAATAAAAAATAATTACATAAAAATTTAATGGTGCTTTGATCCCACCACAATTACGTGCTTACCTTAAAGTTTTGCATAGTTATTTAACTAAAACTCTTCTTTTCCTGTCTGACATAGGCTAATTATAATGAAAATAGAAGGTGCTAAATGAAAGGGCTTGGTTTTTAAATGTATTCTCTCAAATCTTCACAGCCCTGAAAGGTAGGCATTATATGGATGAGAAGACTGACTCAAATAACTTTCCCAAGACTGCACAGGTAGTAACAAGGATGATATTAAACCTGCATTCTTAGGGTTTATACAAATTCATAATGAAATGGTATTTGCCCAGATAATTGTCCGGGTCTAACCCCTAACTACACACGTTCATTGAAATGAATATTTTCCCATAGTGCTTTGCTTGATCCTCTTCATGAACCTTTATGGTGGGAAGAAATGATAATTACATGTCTTCAATCCATTTCCATAAACATTTGTTACAAAAAGTAACCAATATATAAGATCATTCCCATATGAATGACACAGATATAAGAAAGGAAACCAGATAAGTTTAGCAGAGATTAATGTGACTACACAGATAGAATGCTTCCAGAGATGCTAAACAAGGGCGATATGTTTTGTTTAGGAACACAACACAAAGAACTATGTTATTGATGATATGGTCATGCTATGACTCTAGAGAATTGTGTTTTATTTGTCAAGCTCTCTTGATCATTCCCAAACAGCATTTCTTCCCTGGCACATTAAGTTAGTGAAATGACTCACAGCAGCTGGATTCATCTTCATTAAAGTGGCAGTCAGGTACTCCATCACACAGCAGGAGGGATGGGATACACTCGTGGGTAGAGCACTGGAATTCCATTTTACCGCAGAGCTGAGGAGGAGGGCTGAGAGAACAATCTATTTCATCCGATCCATCTATGCAATCCTCCTGTCCATTACATTTCCCTGAGAGAGGGACACACTGGAGTGTGTAGACACAAGAAAATTGATCAGCTTCACAAGGAGATGGCTGTGTTGTGACAGGACCTGAAAAGAGAGCATAACAAGTCACTTTTGGCATTAGGAGAGTTATATCTCTGTCTAGTGTTGAAACATTGTCAGCTATACTTATTCTTTATTTTACATAAAACATTTTGGTAATTTAAGTAAATTAATTTCCAATTAGGAATTATATGAACTCCACAAAACATACAAACATGATTAGAGAAAATGCCTTATCTAAGTCTCAGAAACAACATTCTTTTTTTTCTTTGTTGATTAAGGTATTACATATGTGTTCTTATCCCCCCATTGCCCCCTCCCTCCCCACTCATATCCTCACCTCCCTGGTGTCTGTATCCATTGATTAGGCCTATATGCATGCATACAAGTCCTTTGGTTGATCTCTCCCTCTTACCCCTACCCACTCCTACCTTCCCTCTGAGGTTTGATGGTCTGATCAATGTTTCTCTGTCTCTGAATCTGTTTTTGTTCATCAGTTTATTCATCAGTTGTTCATTATATTCCACAAATGAGTAAGATCATGAGATATTTATCTTTCTCTGACTGACTTATTTCACTTAGCACAATGCTCTCCAGCTCAATCCATGCTGTTGCAAATGGCAAGAATTCCTCCTCCTTCTCCTTCTCCTTCTTCCACAGCATAGTATTCCATTGTGTAAATGTACCACTGTTTTTTAAACCACTCATCTGCTGATGAGCACTAAGGCTGTTTCCAAATCTTAGCTATGGTAAATTGTGCTGTTATGAACATGGGGGTGCATATATCATTTCTGATTGGTGTTTCTAGTTTCTTGGCAAAGCCACTGTTCTCAAAACTGCCTGGTACTGGCACAAGAACAGATATATAGACCAATGGAATAGAATAGAGAACGCAGAAATTTACCCAAACCACTATGCTCAATTAATATTTGACAAAGGAGGCAAGAACACACAACCACACAACGGAGCCAAGACAATCTCCTCAATAAACGGTGATGGGAAAATTGGACAGATACATGAAAAAAAAAAATGAAACTAGACCACCAACTCATACCATACCTAAAAATAAACTCAAAATGGATAATGGACTTACACATAAGATGGTAAACCATAAAAGTACTAAAGGAACCCACAGTCACCAAAATCTCATACATATACTGAAGCAGTATCTTCACTGACACAGCTCCTAGGGCAATAGAAACTAAAGAGAAAATAAAGAAATGGGACTACATCAAAATAAAAAAATGCTTCTGTACAGCAAAAGAAACCATCAACAAAACAATAAGAACACCCACTGCATGGGAGAACATATTTGCCAATGATATCACTGTTAAGGTTTTAATCTCCAACATTTACAGGGAACTCATACAACTTAACAAAAGGAATATAAACAACCCAGTCAAAAAATGGGCAATGGACCAAATAGATACTTTTTGAAAGAGGACACAAGGAAGGCCAAGAGACATATGAAAACATGCTCAAAGTCACTAATCATCCAAGAGATGCAAATCAAAACAACAATGAGGTACCATCTCACACCTGTCGGAATGGCTATCATTAACAAATCAACAAATGAAAAGTGCTGGTGAGGATGCGGAGAAAAAGGAACACTCATGCACTGCTGGTGGGAATGCAGACTGGTGCAGCCACTATGGAAGACAGTATAGAGTTTCCTCAAAAAGTTAAAAATGGAACTCCCATTTGACCCTGTGATCCCACTTCTAGGAATATGTTCCCAGAAACTAGAAACAACGTTCTGTTTTTACAGATGAGGATACTGAGGTTCATAACATTTGATTGTACAATGCCAGTTGATAAACTTTTACCATGTGAAAGTGTTCTGCAGCAACTCTAAGTCAAAACTTAAAGTGTAAACAGAATCCTGCATATTCACATATATTTTGTAGAGGTCAGAGAATATAAGTGAATATTCAGGACTGTATTATTCTCTGGAGTATTAGTGGAATTAAATATACAAGGCTGTATTGATTTGCTAGAATATTAGTAAATGGTTCTTCTTCTTCACATTATCCCATGGCAGTTGTTGATGTGCTCATCAGTATATTAAGCTAAAAAAAAAGATCTCATTGGGGATCAATTCAGAAATAGCTTATTTTGTGTTCTTTACATTTTAAACTTTTAATTTATAAAATATATGAGAATTATTTACTTTATAAAGATGGTTGTGAGAATTCATTTCAAAAATGAAATTTGAAAGTTCTTCTCCCTTTCCAATGGTGATGGTATATTCAGAATACACTTAAACTCAACACTATGATCAAACTCTATGTATCTGAGATCTCTGTGGTATCTCAGGGAGTTTCTGTTCATGAAAACCAGCATATTTAATATTTGGAGGCATAAACATTTTGAAACATTAGTACCATTTTTGTATCTATCAGTCTAAGATCATAGAAGCATATAATATTGCAGTGTTCCAATGTCAAATTGTAAATTCAAACTGAGAAAGTAAACCGGGCTTTGCAATACACACACACACACACACACACACACACACACACACACACACATTTAAAACCATGGTCAATTAAATAGTTCCTCTTCATTCTTTTTGTTGGATTAATCTCATATTTAAGGAAGGGGAGACATCCTTAATTTTATTTTTTTCTAAAATATTTTATTCACTAAACACTTATTTTTTGAGCTCACCAAAGGTTAAAAAAGTTGAATGAATATTTTTGCATGTGATGAAAATCTAGAACCAACTTTAGTAATGCTCCTATTACTTAGCTACGTTAAGACCTTTTCTGGGGAAAAACAAACAAACAACAGAAAAACACTACCACAAAACAAAACAAATAAACAAAAAATCACGAGGGAAGTAATTTTCTCTATTTCAAGACAAGTACAAAGTTCTTATGCTTCTCAGGCTATTTCAAATGTGTGTGTGTATGCATTCCTTTATATTTTTTCTTATATAAAATATACAAAAACAAAATTCTCTCTTATTTTGAGGTAGCAATGTCATCAAATTTCAGAGCCATTTATATCAAAAGGTACTCACAACTCACTTATTCTAGAGCCTTCTAAGCAAAAAAACTGAGGCACTTGTACTATCTATAAAGGATTCTGTGTTGTACTGCCTATAACCAATTCTGTCTGCCAGGGCTCTTGTTCCGGCATTAAGAAGGGTTCAGCAATCTGGAGAAGGGCTGTGTGTAACTTAATAAAGAGTCCAGAGATGAAGCATAATTTTGAAAGGCATTTGGGGGTCAGAGGAGCCTAGCTTATGAAACTAAGATCTCATCTCAGGACCCCATGTTTTTTTGTTGTTTTTTTTTAAATATATTTTATTGATTTTTTACAGAGAGGAAGGGAGAGAGATAAAGAGTTAGAAACATCGATGAGAGAGAAACATCGACCAGCTGCCTCCTGCACACCCCCTACTGGGGATGTGCCCACAACCAAGGTACATGCCCTTGACCGGAATCGAACCTGGGACCCTTCAGTCTGCAGCCTGACGCTCTATCCACAGAGCCAAACCAGCTAGGGCCCATGTTTTTTATTTTATTTTATTTTTTTATTGCTTAAAATATTACAAAGAGTAGTACGTATGTCTCTTTTTTTCCCCCTTGACCTTCCCCCGGCCTCCCCTACCCCCCAGTGTTTTGTGTCCACTGGTTATGCTTATGTGCATGCATAAAAGTCCTTTGTTTGATCTCTTTCCCCTCCCCCGCAACTCTCCCCAGCCTTCCTGCTGTAGTTTGACAGTCTTTTTGATGCTGCTCTGCTTTGGTATCTATTTTTGTTTACCAACTTATAATGGTCTTTATTACAGCAGCATAGTATTCCATTGTGTAAATGTACCACAGTTTTATCACCGATAAAGGTTTAATCTCCAACATTTATAGGGAACTCATACAACTTAACAAAATGAAGATAAACAATCCAATCAAAAAATGGGCAAAGGACCTAAATAGGCACTTTTCAAAAGAGGACATTCAGAAAGCCAAGAAACATATAAAAATATGCTCAAAGTCACTAATCATCCAAGAGATGCAAATCAAAACAACAATGAGGCACCATCTCACACCTGTAAGAATGGCTATCATCAACAAATCAACAAATGACAAGTGCTGGAGAGGATGCAGAGAAAAAGGAACCCTCGTGCACTGCTGGTGGGAATGCAGACTGGTGCAACCACTATGGAAAACAGTATGGCGTTTCCTCAAAAATTTAAAAATGGAACTGCCATTTGACCCAGTGATCCCACTTCTGGGAATATATCCCAAGAAGCCAGAAACACCAATCAGAAAGGATACATGCATCCTTATGTTCATAGCAGCACAATTCACCATAGCTAAGATTTGGAAACAGCCCATGCTTTTTATTAACACAAACTGTCCCGAGGAGAGGCAGAGATATACACATCAGAGGGTCAAGCTTCATTTACAGAGTCCGTTGGCTGTTCAGGTGTTTGGCCAGTAGGAGGCAATAACATGTAGATTAAGATGCCCTGAGCTGTCTGGCAATAAGCAATCAATTTAATGCATCTTTTTGAGGTTTGGGGAAATGCCTTTAGCCACTACAGATTCAGCCCTGCTGTCATACTGGAATTGGCTTCCGGCGTGTCTTCCATCAAGATTAAGGTGTTCATTCTCAAACTGCCAGGAAATTACCAGCTCACAAATGAGTTCAGCTCCAGGAATTTCCCTCTAAGTTGCACTGCCTCACAAGAACAGCTCCATTCATTGAGTGGTTAATTGTGGATAAAATGAGCCAACCCGTATGTCTCAATTTAGGACAACTACAATATGAGGGCCATTATAGCCCTAGAGTTCCCCATGGCAGTCACTGAGTCCCACTATTGCACCTGCATCAATGCTCAACCCTCCCTCTGCCAAGTCCTGCTCCTTCACTTCACAAGGCTTGTTCCTGGAAGAATTTCCAATAAATCTTCTACATGGAAATCTTTGCCTCAGAGTTTACTTCTCTGGGAACCCAATCTAAGATACTATCCAACCATCAAAATATATCTTGTCTTAAATTAAATCTCCCTTGAATCACTTCTCAAATTTTCCACTGAAATATTTCTAATGTAAGAGAATATTAATTTGAACCCTTCTGGGAGTCTAAGTAGGCTCTTAGCCGGAAGCACTTCTATGTAAGTTCAACATTTCTTTTAACTCTCTTGTTTTATCTAGTAAAAGTTCTGCATATAGATTTTTTTAATATAAAAGCTTCCTCCAGTTCTCATTTCAAATAAAATGATTACTCATGGAAGATGAGCTATGTTTATCTTTTGAATTGGAAGTATTCTACTATATTCTCTGAGAAGTTAATAAATTTTCCTAAAAATTTAATATCAATATATATTTGAATATCACCCTTGACATTACCTAATTATTATAGGTCATGTCTTTTCATAGAAGTCTGTAAAAAATGAACAGGATTAATTATTAATTGTTCTCTGTTTTAAACTGAAAAATCTTAGCACCCCCTTCAATGCATATTACTAAGTGAGAATAGTCCATCTAAGAAGGGTACGTATTGTCTGTCTGTATAACATTCTGGAAAAGGCAAAACTAGTGGATAGAATAAAATGATCAATGGCTAGGAGGAGCAGAGGGGAAGGAAGAGTTGAGTACACAGAGCACAGAAGATTTTCAGAGCAGTGTCATTCCGTATGACATTGTAACAGTGGATACATGCCATGCCATAGACTGAGTGTCTGTGTCTCCCCCAATTTCCTATGTTGAAACCTAATCCCCCAAGTCATATTTGTGGATGGCCCCTCAGGAAGTGACTGGGTCATGAAGCCCTCATGAATGGACTAGTGACTTTGTAAAAATGGCTGAAGACAGCTACCTTGCTCCTCTGCCTCCTGAGGACACAGAAAAAAGGCACTGCCTATGAGGAAGCAGTGTTTTCTGGGCACCAAATCTGTCAGAAGCTTGATATTGGACTTCCTAAGCTTCCAAAATTGTGAAAAATGAATATGTGTTATGTGTAAACCACCAAGTCTATGATATTTTGTTTAGAAGTCTGAACAGATTATACATGCCATCACACAACTGTCAAAACTCATGGAATTTACAACACTAAGAGTGAAGCCTAATGTAAGCTCTGAACTTTGCATGATAGTTATGTGTCAATATTGGTTCATCTATTGTAATAAATGGACCACTGTGGAGTGGCATGTTGATTGTGAGAGAGGCTGTGAGTGTGGAGGGAGATGGGTATACATGAGCTCTCCAAAATTCCACTTAATTTTGCTTTAAAACAAAAACTTCTATAAAAAACGTTATAATATATATATATATATATATATATATATATATATATATATACACACACACACACATAATATATACTTTATATAAATTTTAGCACCAATATCCCTCAGAACGTATAATCTACATATAATCTTCGTATAATCCAGCTGTACTGCATGCTTTATGCTTTTCTTTTTGTAATTTTTATGTTCAGTGAACTGCTTAGTCAGGTTGTTTAAAGCCATGGAATTGAGTCCCAGACAGTGAGTCTAAGTGGTTGAGCATCAACCCGTGAACCAGGAGGTCACGATTTGATTCTAGTTAGGGCACATGCCGGGGTTGCAAGCTCCATCCCCAGTAGAAGATGTGCAGGAGGCAAGCAATTGATGATTCTTCTTTATCATTGACGTTTCTATCTCCCTCCTCCTCTCTCTTTCTCTATCTGAAATCAACAATTAAAAAATAACATATTTAAAAGCATTGGAATTGAGATGCAAGGCCGTGAGACCCCAAGCAAATGATACCAGATTAATCCTAATCTTAATTAGCTTCCTTGGAAATGTATGTTTTTATCAATTACATAAGAGAGTTATTCTGTGGGAGAACATATAGCATGATAAGTACAAAACTAATAACTACATCAGGAAAGCAAACTGAAATAGCACATTGGTGCTGAAGTGTCATTCATATACCCCAAAGGGAATACTCTTAGAATAGAAAGGAAGAAAGAGAGAGAAGGAATTAGGAAATGTTGGTGACTGTGCCTGAAGGAGAGAAAGAAGGAGAAAAGAAAGACACTCCAAGAAAACGCAGATTAATTTGACAAAATAATTCATTATGTTTAAGTTAAAGGTTTTTTTTACTGGTATTAAGGCAACATTTCTCTGACTGTATCTGATTTATTGTGTAGATCTGATTCTGGGGCAGGAAGAAGACACTGCTATGAAAGGTTAGTGCATTTAAACAAACACACACACACACACACACACATGCCTGCACACGCCCTTGCACACACACGCACTCGCACTCACACCTTAATATATTATATCAGATTTAGGGGATGATTCTCAAATGGATCACAAGTCTCAAGCTTGTGGAGATCAACCATAAAATATATCTCCTGCTGTAGTTTGCAATTGATTTACTTTTTATATTGGAGCTGCTTCAAGGCTGTACCAACAATAAAATTATGCTGACTCCCTAGTATCTCACCAAATATGCTTCTCCAGTGCAAAGTAAGGATGTGGATTTATAGGCATCATCTAAAAATTGCTTTTAAGTCATCGCTCTCTTGCCTGTATTGCACCAGCCATGTGATAAGCACACAAGCATTAGCTCTCATGTGTTTCAACAGAAAATAGGTTAATAACTCTGATTTAGAGTCCAAGGGGTGTATATTGCAAGCTACTTTTGAGAACAGTGGTTCTGAAGCCAAAGGGAAACCTCACCATCAACGGTATGTGAGGGCCAGCAAGAAATGTCAGCCGTGACACAGCAGCAGCATCTCTAGCAGGCCTCTCCATTCTAGAGGTGTGCGCTCACACTGTGTTCAGACTTCCCAGGTGAGAGGTGGACATTTTTTAACCTCCCTTTGAGAATGCAGTGACATACTCTTCAATAAGCACTTCTTAAACTGATGAATAATAATAATTAATGGTTAAACTAGTTTTACTTTCTATGATTAATTAACATAAGGTAACAAAAAACAAAGAGTGTATTGACTATTTCCATTGATTTAATGAACCACAAAATAGCATAGATCAGAAAAATAAAAACTATAAAGCTCTTTAAAATAACTTTCTAATATATATGAATATAAATCTATAATTTAGTAACAAAAGTTATTCCTTTCTATAGATGCTAGGGGTTTTTACAAATTGTTTTAGAGGGTTTATGAGATCTCACATAAAGCACTTTTGCAAACAAGGTTATACATAAATGTGTAAAAATAAATCTGCCTTTTGTTTTAAAATAAATATTTGGAGAGAGAAAAAGAAAATATTTTGGGGAAAAACTCGCCTGAGATAAAAGGGTGTAGGAACTGGCATTATTAGCTAACTTTTACATTCCCTAGACCCAAAAAATTCCTCTGATTACCACATTTACTTCATTTTGTGCTATGAAGCGTGTTACAATTTCTGATATCCTGGTTATTTCTTTGTCTTCCTACAGAATGTTGAGTTTCATTGTTCACTTCGTTTGGGCAGCAGTTGAAATATCTTTCTTATAGCAATAAAAATTACTTCATACTGATAATTTACAGTGAAATACAATGAAATGCTTTCATGAATTTCATATAAATCCAATAAAAGCCTAACTTGCCCAAGGATAACCTGGTGGATTTTTATCTTTATGATTAATATGTTTAGTGAAAGCAAAATGAATTGCCTGTGTTGAAAGGAAAAATAGTTTTAAAGAGGAGTAAATAAGCTCTTGCCAAATATTGCCATACTCAGTGATATAAATGGTAAATCCTCATTATAAAATATATCACTTATAAGCTGATAACTATTTGCCTCTGACAGATATTTTATTCACAAAAATGGAAAAATATCCCAAAAACCTGTGAGGAAAAATGTCATTTTAAAATGCAATTCCTAAGAAATCCCAGTTTGAAGTTATTTTTAATTCTAATTTTATATTTCTCTTCTCTTAAGTTTCTTTATAAAGAACAAAACTATTCATTATTTTTTTTAATTTAAAAATTGTTATCTCTAAGGTGGAGCTCCAAGAGAATCATTTTGATCTCCTTTAATCTCAATATCTGGTTGGTCTAAATATTCTTGGAAAGATGATAGTATGTGACCTCTGTGTGGACATATAGAGCAGTGTGGAGCATGTGGAGTAGATGAGTCAGGAGGGCTTGTTGAGCTTGTCCAAAAGAGAAGAGAAGTTTGACAGAAGCAACAAAGCAAAGGCTGTCTAAGAGTTTCCAGAAGTTGAATCCAATACAGAAGCTGTCAAGCATCTAAGAACAAATGCCAAATTGAAAGCGATAATTATTTTCAAAGTAAATAGCTGCAGCTAGCCAAGGCTGAAAAGCTACAGTAACTTAAGGAGAGAGCTAACAGATTAAACATTTATGTGATTTATACATACAGGTACTTATACATGTATATGCGTGCATTTGTGCAAATACTGTGTGTACGTGCATCTTCGCATACGCCCACATGCCTGTACACAGCTTCACCAGTGCTAGAAACTGCTCACCAGTGATAAAAAGGCTGGAGGAAAGAGAATGGGCAGTGGTGCTGGGCAACACAGGCAAGAAAAAACATGGGACTGTGGCGGAGAGACGAGGACCTTATTATCAGAGTTATCTTTCCCCCTCAGCACACACTGAGGATGCAGACTTGAAAGAAACTCAAGAAAATATTTTCCGCACTAGGGAAAACAAGAGCTGAAGAAACGGAAGATATTAAGAGGCCCCAAAAGAGTTATCATTTTTACTCAACATCAATATCTGCCACGATTATAGAGAATTCCTTTCTAACCAAAAATAGTGATATCACTGCAAGTGACTGAAATTGTGTAAATGAAGAATCTTCTGCCTTCACATAACACAAAATAATCTAAAACTTATGTTTATGGAGAAACATGAAATGCTAGGTTGCTGGTCATTTCTTGTCATGAGCTCTGAAACCCAGAGAGACCCTCGTGGATTACATATTCATTCCTGTTTTATCATTTCCAGATGATGCTATAGTTCTTGGTCTGACATATTTTTATTGGTGTGGCCTCTATTATATGCAATGATGGACCAGATTATGTACTTGGACTAATTTAATGCTATTGTTCACTGATAGCTCTATTACATATTAACTACAACTTTATTTAATAGTTAAGAATTCCCTAAATGCTGAATTCTTGATTTTTGACTTTAAGGACAATATTATGAAATATATTCCCTTTTTAATTCACGCTTCACATTGCATTTCCCAAAGGAAGAATCCTGCTCAAAAATGGTTCTTTAATGCCTTACACGTTAAACTCCACTATTCTTAGGGGACTGAACGGCATTGTACTGTTGGCATTCAATGATCTGACACCTGATTTGACCTTACGTATGTAAGGAAATAATGAACCTGCAGAGGAAATAATGAACATTCCAGATACAGCAGTGTTATACTCTCTTTGCTGGCTGCAGCCAGGAAGGAGAAAGGCATGCTAATCATGTGAGTGTAAAGTCTTCTCTCTCCAGAAATTCTGAGTTGGTATTTAGGCACCAATCACTTCTTTGGTCTTTGTTTTTGTGTAGAAGGCTTAAGAATGGAGAGTGGGAAGCTATCTCTCCATCACACACCATAAATGATATAAATTCAAGGAAATATAAAAAGTTTTAGGCCATCTTTGAGGGAATATTGTTCAATTTCATGCATACTTTTGGAACCCCTGCCTCAGGAAAGTCAAAGGAGAAACAAATGGCTTACCAAGGTGGGCAAGAGAGGACACTCAGGAGTCAACTGCGATTCGATGGCCGTCGTTCAGAGACCTCCCAGCTGTAATGCCTTGACTATCTCTGTGATCCAACCAACTGTGGCTACGGTACCATAATTCGCAGTTAACAGGGCATTGGCACTAAAGATAGGGACACATACTGCTACATTTAACTTGTTACTTTGGGGAAATATGGATGAGTAGCTTAACTTAAAGATTGGAGTGCTATATATGAATGTATCATTATTTTTAAAATCACATAGTTTTTGAGATTAATTCCTGCCGTTCTAATGAAATAATTAAAAAAGATTATGTTAGCCCTGACCAGTTTGGCTCAGTGAATAGAGCAT
>PVJC01035819.1:0-18058 GCA_004026665.1 Murina feae | reverse complement strand
CAGGAAGGAAAAGGTTTTTGCACTCTGCCCACCACTCTCTTTTCCTTGGTCCTTGCATTTTGGGTAGCTGGCCCAGGTGGGGAGGGCTTTGAAGTGGTACTTTTTTCAATCTGACTATCCATGCTCTAGGAAGTCATATTAAACATAAGGTCAATGACTAACAAGAGCTTTCTGAACAGCTGCTCAGCTGACAATTTGGAGGATGGATTTCATCATTTGGTTATTTAAGCTAACTATACAAAACACTTCAATTCAATTGGCCCGGAAGTTCCAAACCATGTCCTCATTTTCTAAGATGGATAAGGAAGACTTGTTCAACAGATTTTACTTGGAGTTTCCTCTTTGAGATAGTTTTAATTTGGCATTAAAAATATACAAATTGGTCTTTCCTCTCATTGGTTTCTCCTGCTAGTCCTCTTTGTCTCTGAGTTTATATCTAACAATGCCATTTCCCTACTAGAACCAACATAGCCCCCAGTGCTTTCAGATGGTTTCCAGGGTCTCTACCAAGGTCTGATGCACCAGGGCCCAGGCTGTCTCTCCTGACTGCACCACCAAACCCTGCCCCATACACTCCCTCTCCAAGTTTGGTCATATGAAACTTCACTCAGTCCCAGAACTCACATGCTTTCTTATTGGACATTTGAGGACAGTGCGTCCCCAACCCTTCTATTTGGCGCTCCCATTCTCCCTTTAGGAAGCCTCCAACTTTCACTTCCTCCATACAGGTTTTCAGAACTCAACAGGAGGGTTGAGCACCCACCCTGCTTCCTCAGCAACCTGTGCTGATCCTTATTAGCATTATCTCTTTATCTGACTCTCCACCTCTCCTCCCCCCCCAGCTAAATTCCTTGAAGTCAGGGATGGTGACTTCCTCACCTTAAGGTCCCTATTCCCCAGATGAAGCCTAATAAATATCTGTTGAATAAGTGAGTTGAATACATTGATTTGACTGGAATAAAAAGAAACCTTAGTAGCTTAATGCCCCTCCCCCAAATCCCAAGATGTATGTCCTTTGCTGATTCTTTTCTGCCCCTCTAAGTGTACTTTCTAAAATCACTCTGAAGCCTTCTTTTCATTTAACACTGGGGCCCCAGTGCACGAATTCGCGCCCTTGTGGGGTCCCTCAGCCTGGCCTGTGGGATTGGGCCAAAACCAGCTCTCTGATATCCCCCAAGGGGTTCTGGATTAGGAGAGGGCACAGGCCAGGCCAAGGGACCCCACTGGTGCACAATCAGGGCCGGAGAAGGACTCAGGAGGGCTTTAGGGCATGTCCAGCCCATATCGCTCAGTCCCAATTTGCCAGACCCCAGCAGCAAGCTAACCTACTGGTCAGAGTGTCTTTCCCTGGTGGTCAATTCATGTCACAATGAGCAGTTGAGAGTGGCCTTAGCATATCATTAGCTATTATGCTTTGATTGGTTGAATGGACGACCAGACACTTAGCATATTAGGCTTTTATTATATAGGATTATATTTTTCCAGTTTTATTGAGGTATAATATTTAAGGTGCACATTTGATATATGTATATGTTGTGAAATCATGACACTCAAGATAATTAACATATTCAGCATCTCACTACATAGTTATCATTTTCTGTGTGTATGTGAAGCGGGGGGGAGGGTGTGTGTGGTGAGAACACCTAAGATCTACCTTCTTAGCAAACTTTAAGTCTACACTATAGTACTGCTAACTGTAGGACATTGCTGTACATTAAATCTCCAGAACTTTTTCACCTTGCCTAACTGAAACTTTGCACCCTTTGACTATCATCTCCCCATTTATACTCTTTCCCTTTCACCAGTCTCCTCTGTGCTCTGGGAGGCTAGTAATTTTGGGCTTTATCAAGCAGTCCCCTTTATTCTGTGGCTTTTGATAGAGTTTGCACAGTGGAAGGCCCTGGCATAAAATCAGAGGGTAGCCGAAGAGAAAAGTTGTCAACTCAAGGGCCTAACCTCAAGTTTCTGGCTCCGTTTGACTCACCAGGTGAGGGGGATAATTTCTACCAGGCTCTAATTAACTTCTGCCTCTTTTGAAACTTGGGCTAAGCCCCTCTACAAAATATAAGTTGAATTATTCAAGTACAACACAAGCATATGGCATTCCATATTCTGTAATCCCATTTCTCCAAATGAAATCTTTGTTATAAGTGGCTGTGAAATGTAGGTTGTGCTATTAGGGAGGATAATTGAGTGACTACTTGCCAAAGTCAGGCTTCCCACTGTCATAAGAGTTGTTCTGAAGTGACTTGGGTGTTAACTGTTAGACTGCATGGTGGATGCTGAATTTTGTTCTTTTGTGTCTGGCTTCCCCCTCGCACCTTAATCCTGCAGGTATTTCTCCTGTCACAAACCTTAGATCACAACACCTTTTGTTAGGTAAGCTTATCTCTGTGGCCACTTGATCAGCCCCTGCCCAACAATAAATAACACACTGTTCTTATGTTTTCCTGTCCCTGCAACTTCTACTGTCCAAACTTGTTCTTTGTACAACTTTAAAATCAGAAGTCCACACAAAATTGCTTTTTTTCTAAAATGCACTTCTGCCTAAACCTCAGCCCTTTAATTATTCTTACTTATACCCTGGCCATTTTATTCTCAGCATATCCCAGAACGTGGAAGGTAACTTAAGATGTGAAAACAATCTGCAATTTACCTCCCTGTGCAGTTATGAGTAACAAGGCCTGTGCCCCTTACATATATCATCTTTTTGTGGGTGTGTATGTGTGATAATTTCATATTAACCTGAGGGTAACTACTGAGCAAAAGTTAAAAGCCAAAATTACTTTTGACACTTTCAACTACCCAATCATTCAATTAAGTATCACCAGCCTTTCTCACTGTCCCAGCCCCCACTACTCCTTTTTAATGGAAGTGTAATAAGAACACAAAAAAGGGGTTACTAATGTTTGCATAACTCGGAAAAGTAGAAGACATAAAATCTATACTAATTTTAGCTCTGCATCATTAAACATGAAATATTGATTATTGCTCTTTGCAACGAGTTTATGAAGCTAGCTGAGCTGCTGTGTCCACATAAAGTGGTTCTGATGCTTTGCCCTCAGACCTCAGTGGCTGCAAATGATGCTCCTTGGTGACAGCTGGGAGGCTGGAATTCTAATCCACAGCCTTAAGAGGTACATTTCCGAGATTAGACCAGGGACGACACAGCTGCATAGCCTAACTTCAGAAAATTAAATTGGAGGGAGTCCAAACCACTGTTGAAATAACTGTGTGAATTACAATGCTTCCACAGGCCTTGTTATAATGTAAATGTGCTTTACAATTTACTGCCATTTCCCTTCCACCCCTGCTGTGAATATGGACATTAATAGTCATCTCATATATTTAAAGGCAAAAAGGCATCAAAAATAAAAATGTGAAATTCATGACTTCTCCCTTTGGAAAGCAGAAGGTAAATTATTTTCCTTTTTCTCTTGCCATTATTTTTTTTTTTTTGTAAAAAGAGCATACGTTTTGTTTATGTATTATGCATTAATGTTTTTTATGGTTGACAGACCTGTAAATTTCACACAGGGAAGTTACCTTGCAGCTGAACATGAATTTCTTTAGGAGGAACAAAGTGGCTAATGGGACATCAACAGCTCATTTAAAGAGTTCATTCAGGTAACTTATGAGCACAATGGGCATATATGAGGTAGCAGACTTAAAAAGAGATTTGCCCTGTTTCTAGCACTTTAAGGACATTTTTAATGTTTGATGAGATGCAGAGGGACTGTGATTTAATGGTGACAATCACTGAGCAAGGTAGTCCTAAACCCGCCTATGTAAATTCTCAGTGGTATTATTACTTGCTGCCTCATACATAGTGGAACTTACAAACTTATAACCATAAGATATGATAATGAGAATCATTGTGAGAGCTCATTCTTTTAAAAAATATTTTTATTGATTTCAGAGAGGAAGGGAGAGGGAGAGAGATAGAAACATCATTGACGAGGGAGAAATCATTGATCAGCTGCCTCCTGCATCCCCCACACTGGGGATCAAGACTGTAACCCAGACATGTGCTCTGACTAGGAAGGAAACCATGACCTCCTGATTCACAAGTTGATGCTCAACCACTGAACTACACTGGCCAGGCTGATAACTCATCCTTTATTCTTGTTTGACCAACCAGACTATGTTCCTAGACATTAAGACATAAAAGTCTTTGATTGGCAACTCTGAAAATGCAAATACCTGAGCTCATTTTAACAGATACCAAGTAGAAGCAAGTAAAACCCACTTGCGACTGTTCCAGTCATTGGTCACCTTGGATCTGAGATGATTTCAGTCCCTGATATTCTCCTGCAGGAATGAGTGGAATGGTACCCATCTGGAAGGGTATACCTACAACCACATCATGGAAGCCAGCCTGTTGCCCTAATATGAAGAAGCACCTGCAAACTTCATCCAGGTGCCGGGGATGGACAGCCCCAATGGACCCAGGACAGTCAGTATGAGCCAGCTGTGTTAGGTTGAATAATACCCTTTAGGCTTACCTGTCCTTCCTCTCCTTTCCCTAAAATTGCACATGTTCTCAAGATTTTTCTGCTAGTTTTAGGTCACAAACATTCTAAAGTGATTCCAGAATGAAGATAGAGCTCATTACAAAGAGTCCAACCACTTCTACTACATTGAGAAATTAAAACACTATGAGTAATAATTTTAAAGTGGTCACTCTACTCAAAGTTAATTCAGCTCAACAGTAGGATAGCTATGAAAATTCAACTAAGACTGAAATACTAGATACAACCATTAGGGTGTAGATATTTTTACATCTTACATATTTCTGCACTCTGAAAAAATATATATACTGAAGACCATGCTTCAAGGTGAGAACTCAAAATATAAATAAGCACACAAGCAAATAAATACCCCTCAGAATGCAGACAGAATAGCAAAGGTGGCTAAGTGACTCCAGTTTCCTGTGACAAAGGATAAAAACAAACTGCTGGCGATTAGGACAACATGTAACTCCCCAATTTTGCACCTGATTCTGGAATGCATTTAACTGTTGTATAGCAAATACTGTCCAGATTAGATTTTTGACTTAGTCTAATTGGAAAATGAGTTTGCATTTTTTATGTACTCCTCAAGTAATATTGTGGGGAAGCAACCCAAATGCATGCTGGAAAGAACTCTTCTAACATGCTCTGAAGCACCTCAAATGTGTCAGGCTCTTTCTTTCCATTTCCTGCACAACCACCTGTGTCCAGGACTCTGGTGACTCTCACAGGATTATTACACTGGGTCGCCTGACTTCTTCTCTTGAGTACATTGCCTATCATTTAACTCTCTTACTCATCAACCTTACTGCCAGCCTAAATAAAAATAATCATCAGGATTAAAAATACTCTTAATTCCCTAAACCCAGTATTGCTCCTTCTACACCTTCTGAACTCCTTTAAAGTTCATCTCCAATGTGATTTTATATATTTTAATATTGCCTCCCATAGCTAACTGCATGTCATTTCTTTGAACTACCGTTATTACTAACATTATTGAATTTTACTAGGTTCCAGGCACTTTGCATAAATTATATTTTTAAAATTATGACTGCAGCCCCATAAAAATAGCAAGAGATGCAATTATTATTCCCATTGCCTGTGTAAAAAAATAGATTCAGAGAAATTAAGAAACTTGACCAAGGTCTTATAGGAGAAATGGAATGCCAACCTAAGCAGTCTGACTCCAGAACCTTATCCTCTCTGCTCTTTCCATGAATGACATGGAACATACAACAGCATGAGCAGCGATGATATCTCACCAATGGTGCATGTAAAAAAGAAACTATAGTGTCCTAAAAAGTACTCAGGTTTCTTATCTGAACCAGGCATGTCACCTATCCGCTGTGTGATCTTAGACAACTGACTCAGGTCTCAATTTCTTCATTTGTAAAGTGACGATGGTAATGCCTATTACACCCTCTTATGTGAGAATCAACTAAAATCATGTTTAAAAGTGTTTTGTTTACTCTACAGTGCTGGTCACCATAAGGGGATTCTTTAAGCATCTATCTTATTGAGGACAGCAATCATGTTTCGCTTGTCTTGTCTTTCTGTGGAGCCCAGCTCTGCTCCATTCTAAGTGGTGTTGTCTTGGGTTGGGTAACCCCACCTGAGTCTCAGTTTCATCATCTGTAAAATGGGGACACTACTATTCCAAATTCCAAGGATTGCCATGAGGCTTAATGATTAAAAATTTATGTAAATCTTATACCAGGCACATAGTAGGTGCGCAATAGTATTATTTATTTTCATTATTATTAAATTTTTATTATTCTATCTTTCCAGTCCCTCCAAAACATGGGTATGCACCTAGGCACCTTCTCCTGACTCACTCTAAGCCCATTTCTATCAATTCTATTTCCTAACTGTCTCCGGAGCACCCTCTCTGATTTCATTCTCCTTAGTTGAGGATTTATCATCAGCTAGAATGAGCACCCTAATAGGCCAACTTCATCATTAGGTTTGAAACTGCTCTTCTTCCCTTCATCCAACAGTTAGAGCCTAAGCTCCCTGGCCTGGCAAGACCTTTTATGAAGTTCCATGTGACTGGCCCTATCTGTCCTTCCAGCCTCTTTCCTGACTCTCCCACTCCCATTACCCTTAATCATCTTGGAACACAAGGTTATTAAAACCCCCAGTTAAGATCAGGCACTCAAAAACTTGGAATGAGTCAATCCATGTGTTGAAATAAAACAATGACAAAGACAATCTTTTAAATAAGAAAGTGTACATTATTATCAAATGGTACAGCATCACCCACAGTTATCTGGAGAGGTCTCAGAAGCTTTCTGCATTGGAACATGCTTCATACCTGGATATTAAGTTCCAAAATACCCCTCCATAACTCTTAACCTAAACTCACCCATGTTACCTGTAAAGTCTTTATTTAGAGTGTTCTTTAAAACACAATTCTTAAGCTTAATTTTGTTTCCTAACTTACAGCAAATAAAAGAATCTAATCTAATAAAAGAGTAATATGCAAATTAGCCCTCACTTCATTACACCCACAAGCCATGCCCACATGCCATGCCCACCAACCAATCAAGAGCAAATATGCAAATTAACTCAACTAAGATTGTGGCGGCCACAGAGCTGGAGTTGCCCTAGGTAATGGAGGAAGCCCTGAGCTCTACTCAAGGCTACAAAGTTTCAATTACAGAAGATAAACAAACCCCAGATACCTGCTGGGCTGGGAACTTGGGTTGCCAGGGCCAACCCAGGATTCGAGCATGGGGGTGGGGGGTGGGGGTGGGGGTGGGACTAAGGCAACAAAGTTTCAATTATAGAAGTTAAATAAATCCCAGATACCAGCTTCCAGCCAGGCACCCCAGTAGGGACCCGAATCCTGGACTGTGGGTAGCCTGAAAATGGCCTCAGCCTCTCACCCAGGCTGGCCACACCCCCATGGGGTAAGGGTCCCCACTGCAGGGCTTGGCAAACCCCCCATCAGCTCTTCACTCAGGCTGTAAACAGCCATCAGCTCTTCACCCAGGCTGGCCAGGCACACCAGCAGGTGGACATCCTCCGAAGGGTCCCAGACTGTGAGAGGGCACAGGCCAGGCTGAAGGACCCCCTAAATGTACAAATTTTTGTACACCAGGCCTCTAGTCTATATATAAAAGCCTAAGTGACCATTTGACTACTTGACCATCCAACCAGTAGCTATTACAGGCAATAACTACCAGGAGGCAGATGCTCAACGCAGGAGCTGCCAAGCTGCAGTGACTTGGTAGCTGCAGTTCTCAGGTGACACACCCGGAACCAGAGAGGAGGAATCCCAATTCAGGGTGTGTCACCCGAGAACCACCCTTTCACAATCTGGGACCCCTTGGGGGATGTCAAAGATCTGGTTTCAGCCCAATCCCCACAGGCCAGACCGAGGGAGCCCACTGGTGCATGAATCCATGCACCGGGCCTCTAGTTCATAAGGGTATTGTCAGAGGATGTGAAATGAGGGGATCACAGATGAGATATGGGAGGAAGAAAGAGAAAGACTAAAACATAGATCCTGTTTTGTATTTTTAATGAGTATTCAAAAGGAAGAGTCTTAATGCCCAGAATGTTGCCTCCTCTTAAAATCTTCCTGGAAGTTCACCTCATTTGAAGTAAACTTTGCCTCTCTGAAATCTTAAAGCTGTATGTGCCTATGCTGGGTATAGACCTTATGTTGTCTTTTTAAGTTGTATTTTATTTTCTTTAATACTAGAGGCCCAGTGCACAGGGGGAGGGAGGAGAAGGGGTATGTGTCCCTCAGCCCAGCCTGCACCCTCTCCAATCTGGGACCCCTCGAGGGTTGTCTGACAGGCAGTTGGATATCCCTCTCACAATCCAGGACTGCTGGTTCCCAACCACTAACCTGCCTGCCTGCCTGATTGCCCCTAACCACCTCTGCCTAGCAGCCTGATCAACACCTAACTGCTCCCTGCTGGCCCAATTGCCCCTAACTGCTCTCCCCTGCTGACCTGGTCACCTCCAACTGCCCTCGCCTGCAGGCCTGGTCACCCCCAACTGCCCTCCCCTGCAGGCCTGGTTGCCCCTAACTGCCCTTCCCTGAAGGCTGGGTCAACCCTAACTGCCCTCCCTTGCCAGCCTAACCACCCTCTAACCACTCCCCTGCCAGCCTGATTGCCCCAACTGCCCTCCCCTGCAGGTCTGATCGCCCACAACTGCCCTCCCCTGCTGGCCATCTTGTGTCCACATGGGGGTGGCCATCTTTGACCACATGGGGGAAGCTATCTTGTGTGTTGGAGTGATGGTCAATTTGCATATTACATCTTTATTATATAGGATAGTCTAAGTGTTTAGGGGCAGTTCTTTTTGTTGTTGTTTTTTTCAATAAGCCTAAGAATCTTTCAAACTTAAAAACCCTACTCCTGGACTGCACAAACTGGGGTCTACCAACAATAGGCCAGGGGTACACTGAACCTTTCAGGTTGTCATTGTTCCTCCTAGCAAAAGCATTTCTATTTTAAAATAGAAACCATGGTTTGCATTCATTTTAAAGCAAAAACAGGAGGCCTCAGATAAATTTTAGGTTTATTTGTGGCTACGTCTTCCCACACCTCAATGGTATTCATGCTATTTTCTGCCCTCAAGATTTCTGGATGGAGAATTTGATAAGCAATGCTCTAGTCAGGATGGGAAGTGAATATCATGTATTTTTTAAATTAAGTTTGTTGGGAAGTGTGTAATAGTCTGATTCCTATCAACTCTGAATAAAGTAAAAGCATTTCATACTTGTCAGGGCATAATATTCTTATTGTTGATGCCATAGGAGTTCATTTATATTTCTCTCATGCTACTCACTGGCTGTGGAGGAGGAGGTGAATCCATGTATATGTAATGCCTTCTGTCCATATTAGATTGTATGAAGTAGACATCACCATATTTAAAGAAGGACAAATTCACCTCTACACCTAACTGCCCATTAGACCCGCTGGGCTTCCTGGGACTGGGTTATGTTATCATGGGGGCATCAAGTATAATAAATCTTAGCAGCCAGCATAATTCTGGGCACACAGCAATAACTTGGGTGTTAAGAGGAATATTCAATAGTCATGAAAAGAAAAAAAAGTACATTTAGGAGTTCAATGGAAGCTACAATGTAGAAATCATGAGATTGAAAGCAGAACTTGAGAAAGAACATGAGCAAAACAGTATTGCAAGTCAGAAAACTTTCCTTTCATTACTTATTCATTCATTATTCTGTTCAATATTCAATAAAAATATAGTCATATGTGCTAGGCATGAGGATACAATGGGGGAGGGGAGAAGACAAGCAGACACAGCTCCTATTCTCCTGCAGCTTGAGAGGCCTACTATAACCAAAGGAGGACAGATGTTTTCAGTAGTCAAGAAGTTGTTCAAGGTTGTTTTTATTAAAAAACTGGCTTAGCTGGGCTGGTGTGGCTCAGTGATTAAGTGATCATTTATGAACCAGGAGGTCATAGTTCAATTCCCCAGTAGGGGGCGTACAGGAGACCCCTGATGATTAATGATACTCTCTCATCACTGATGTTCCTTTCTCTCTTTCCCTCTCTGAAATCAATATAAAATATATTTAAAAATATATATTTTTTAAAAAACCTGTCTTAAGTATTTTGACATTCAGGACAGAATGCAAATCCATCGAATAAGCCTGACTCCAGTGTGTATGACAATGGAGCTTGAAAGATGACATTCTAGAGAGGGCCAAGAAAAGGAGGTGGGGATCCATGGGCTCCTCCTGGCTGACCAGGTAGGTGTGCCTGTGGGAAGAATGTGTAAGGGATGATATAAATGTCTCCAAAGTTAAAATGCAAAATTCCAAGATATGGGTTAGGGGCTTACTCAATAAAAATGACATTAGTTGAGGGAGACAGGAAAAAAGCAGGCAGACAGACGAGAGAACAGAAGACAGGGTGTCTACATCTGTTTTGTCATGTGATGAACCACATCACCATTACAAATGGAAATGCCCATTTACCCCCTACATATTATAATCTATTGACAACTGAGTATCACATAAGTCTAGTAACATCAAAGGCAGATTGTGCATTAAAATAATTCTTCTATAGATAAATAGAAGAAAGGAAAGGAAAACATTGTCTTGGATAAACAGAGCATTGCAAAACCAACAAGAAATTGCCAATGAGATGACTTTCTTTTTTCACATTTGAAATTCCAATATGTCATGACTTTAATTGCCCAAATTGTTTCATAAAAAATGGGTGAAGAACCTTGATAAGAATTACTTTATTCACCCAGTGGTGTGGCTCAATGGTTGAGTGACAACCTATGCACCAGGAGGTTGCAGGTTTGATTCCCGGTCAGGGCACATGCCTGTGTTGTGGCCTCTATCCCCTCTAGGGGGCATGCAGGAGGCTGCCAATCAATGATGTTTCCCTGTCCTCGATGTTTCTATCTCTCCCTCTCCTTTCCTCCTTCTCTAAAAAAATCAATTAAAGCATTCTTTTTTAAAAAAAGAATTACTTTATTCTAAACCAAAGTGCATTGGAACTGACATTTTCCTTTCAGACAGCTATAGGAGAATGTTAAAAAAAAAAAAAAAGCCAAAGTCCCAAATAGGAAATTAAACCTTAGTGCAGCACTCTGTTATTAAAACTACTATTACACCTTTTAGAGATGTAATTTCTAAGTACTCACGATATAATGACACTGCTGTTATCTAAAAGACAAGTGGAAATACACAGGGGAAAATAGGTGATCTTCTAAAGGTGGAGTTCGAGGAAGGGAAGAGGAGAGAGAATGAGAAATCATTGGAACAGAACATGCATCTCTACTACTGAGGATTGCTAATTAATGTGGACTATCTTCCTACCACAGCGCACTGAAGCTCCCATCTCCAGCTGGGTAACTAGACTACTCTTCTGATTTCATATTAAATCCGACTCTCACTTTCCTTCTCGGTTCAATTTGAAATGGTCACTCTCCGTATCTATAAAATCTTCAAATTGAGAATTTCACCCTGAATTTTCCAGCAACTGTTCTTAGACCTCTTGCATACACTGAAAAGTTCTTCAGAAAATGAATTTCTTCTTTGATAAAACATTTACACCACACTTTAGGGATAAATGTTTCTCTTTTTCCATGTGGAAATCTGGCAGAATCTTCTTTGAGAAATGCTTCCAGGCAGAATCTTCAAGAGAAACTAGAGGTATGCAATGGGGTCCATCTGGCCACCCTGTGCTTAAAGTACACCCTGGACCTGGCCATTTTCTGCCAACAGCTGCTTTGAATTGCTAAGGTGGGAAACAGCCATTGAATCCACCGCACTACTTTTAAAGGCCATTATAACACACTAGGGGCCCAGGGAACAAATTTGTGCACCTTGAAATGAACTGTGGGCTTCGAAGCTGTGGTGGGCACAGGGGCAGGTCTTGGCCAATCCTCCACACCCTCCCTCCCTGTCTGGGCCCTCCCACTGTGGCCCCCAGTCCCCTGTCTGCTGGCAATCCTACTCCCATTGCCACTCACACCCACTGACAGCACATTGAGATTGGGGCTGGCGCCAGCAGTGGGTGCGAGCGCCAGGCAGGACCACAGTGCACAGGAGCAAAGAATTTCCAGTAACCACCAGAGGCTCACCCCGATGACAGCAACCTCGCCCTGCCTTGGCCTGATGCCCCTGCTCACCTGCTCCACCATCCCACTGAGGTCAACACCCGCCATGTTCTGTGCACACCCCCTGGTGGTCAGCACATGTCATGGGGACCTCTTGTTCAGTTTTTCGGTTGTTCCACCATTCAGGCTATTTGCATATTAGCCTTTAGGATTCCAGCATTTACCCACATGCAAGTTGAGGAGGCTAAATGCATTCTGGGACATTTCTTTAAAGAAAAGTCCTGCTATCTCATCCACTCCCCTCTCCTCCATTTCACACACAAAATAATAAAGATGTGCAGTCTATGTAAGAGGGCCTTGAGAGTATCAATATAAGTGGTTATAAGCTTTAATAGACCTTGGAATCCAATTAGCTACAATTTGTGGTGGATTAATAATTTATGGTAATTGTAAATTCATTAGATTATAATTCAACATAGCCAAACCTATGGATTTTCTCATATCTTTAAAAATATGTATTCTCAAGGTGAAGCATGACATTGTCTATGCTCATTGCTACCAAAATAGTTTAATTTAACAGAATGGCATCCCATTACTTAAACCTGGATCATTTGGAGGTTTTCCCTGTTAATGCAAAGACATAAACCTAAGAGCATTGAACCAGCTCATTAAGCCTCTGATTTCAGCAGCTGTCTAGTATTAGCTGGAAGCAATCTACTGTGTGTACTTAAATGGCTCCTGTTCACCTTTTCCTCTCCTCCATAAACAAAAACAAATCAAGAGAACATACACATACAGGTAACACGCATACCACACACAAAACTTCCACAAAAAATGCATAGTTTGCTGAATTAGCATAAGGTAAACTTCTATAATCATCTCCAAGTCAAAAAAATAACTTCACCAAACACATGATAAGCCCCGTCACATTCCCCCTCCCTATTACAACTCCCTTTCTCCAGAAATAACCACTATTACTGCAACTTATATGCAACCACTTCCTTACATTTTAGTATAATTTGCTCACTCAATTGTGCATCCTTAACTTCTATTGTTTAGCTTTGCCCATTTTTTTTATTTTTTTAAAATATATTTTATTGATTTTTTACAGAGAGGAAGGGAGAGGGATAGAGAGTTAGAAACATCAATGGGAGAAACATCGATCAGCTGCCTCCTGCACACCCCCCACCAGGGATGTGCCTGCAACCAAGGTACATGTCCTTGACCGGAATCGAACCTGGGACCCTTCAGTCAACATGCTGATGCTCTATTTACTGAGCCAAACCGATTAAGCTAGCTTTGCCCATTTAAAAACCATTTTGAAATAATGATAGATTCGAAGAAAGTTGGAAAAACATGTACATGGTGGTCCCATTCACACTTGACTCTTTCTCCCCCAATACTTACCTCTTGCATAACTATTTACACCATGAGCACCATGAAACTAACAATGATGCAATTTGCAGTTTATTCAAATTTCATCAATTATATAGTCATTCATTTGTGTGTCTTTTGCAGTGCTGTGAAATTTTATCACATATGTAGCTTTGTGTAAGCACCACGACAACCAAGATACAGACCTGCCCCATCACCACAGAGCATGTTGAACTATAGTTTCCCAGTCTGGACTGTAATGACTCACATGTTCATGGTGAGGTTCGTGCATGCAACTGGATCCAGAGGCCTGATCAGATTTTGATTTTTTGGGCAGGGCTTTAGGTGGCAGTGTGCTCTTTTTTTTAATTTTTATTTTAGAGATATATAGAGAGAAGCATCAATGTGAGTCAGAGAGACACATCAATTGGTTACCTCCTACATCCATCCTGACCAAAGCCAGGGACCAAGCCTGCAACTGAGGTACAATCCCTTTACTGGAATCAAACCCACAATCCTTCAGTCCATGGGCCAATGTTCTATCCCGTGAGCGAAACCAGGTTGGGCAAGCAGTGTGCTCTTTCATCAGGAGGCTCATCAAGGTCTGGTGGTCTCTCAACATCTGAGGACAGTAATCACTGAAGCTCAGTACCTACAGCCATTAATTTAGAAGAAGGTTGCAAAATGGTTATGTGCTAATTATTTGATTTTATTGCGTTTATTATATGAAATAATTTTATAAAGAAACTTTCCTTTATTTACTATTTGTTTACCTACTAGCACATTCATAGAGAAGAGGCAGGATAAATCCTATTTTCTTTTATCAGTTTTAAGCTGATGTGGTTCTCCATCATCCTGCAAAGGTGGCTAATTATTTTTTTAACATCACTAGGAATTCATGAATGTAAACAAATTTGATGAGGTTTTTCTTATTAAACACTAGAGGCCCAGTGCACAAAAATTTGTGCACTCTTGGGGGGGCGGTCCTCAGCCTAGCCTGTGCCCTCTCGCAGTCTGGGACCCCTCTTGGGGGGGGCGGTCCTCAGCCTAGCCTGTGCCCTCTCGCAGTCTGGGACCCCTCAGGGGATGTCCACCTGCCGGCTTAGGCCCACTCCCCAGGGAATCAGGCCTAAGCTGGCAGTCAGACATCCCTCTCATTGCCCAGGAGCCCTCGGGGATGTCCACTTGCCAGCAGAGAGCAGGCCTAAGCTGTAGCTGGACATCCTTAGCACTGCTGAGGAGGCAGGAAAGGCTCCCAACACCACCATTGTGCTGGCAGCCATCAGCCTGGCTTGTGGCTGAGCAGAGCTCCCCTGTGGGAGCGCACTGACCACTAGGGGCAGCTCCTGCATTGAGCATCTGTCCGCTGGTGGTCAGTGTGTGTCATAGTGACCAGTCATTCCCAGTCTTCTGCTATTAGGATCAATTTGCATATTATCCTTTTATTATATGGGATTAGGTACTTCTAAATATTGTTGTCTCATTAAAATTTAAATTGTTTCATTTAGGGGGCAGTGGGAGCCTCTTCAAGTTGGCTGTGTCCTTGTGATACACTTGTAGTCTCTGGTACCTTCCTGGTTATTTGCTCTGATAAGATGAAGCAAACTTATGCAGTTCCTGCCAAAACCAGGGATCAGCCATTTCCTCAAAAAGACCCAGGGTTGTTTTGTTGTTGTTGGAGGTGTTATTTTAATATAATCTGGACCATAGGAATGCTCATTATCACTGCAATGGCCCTTATTTCAAGGAAACTTTAGTAAAAGAGCTAGTATATATAATAAAATACCACATGGGCTCCATACTGAGACTTCCAATTCAATTTCCAGGACCAGAGTTTTAACTTAACCTCTTTTAACAGATAATGTGTCTATATCTCTATCTTCCACACTCAAGTCCTGGATCTCAAGGACATAAGATTAATAGAATTAGAATATTACATAATTATATTATACACATAAGAAGTTATACATATAACATTGCCCACTATGCTTACTAAAAACAGTTAAACTTTTTACATATGAAATCCTCATTTTTATCCCTCACTTATTTTAATAGTTTTACAACATGTACATTGTTGCATATGTACATTATATACTATATTCTCTCTTTTTTGACCCTTGTTTAATATTAATTTTTTAGTAACAATATATTTAACGCATACCACTAATCCATCAGCTTGTCTCTCTGGTCAGTTTGGTTGTCTGAAGCCTATTTTCTCATAAGTTCTTCTTAGAAACACAATTCCCTAAGTTCTCACATGTCTAAGAGTTTTACTGAGGGAGTTCGGAACATGCCACACCAAAACATGCTGCTTTGGTATATTGATTATTTTGAGCTTGAGGCACTTGAAAAACATCAAATGCAGGAAGTGGCTATCTCTGAACTCCTCTTATCTGCCTAAAGATCATTTTTCCAAAAGGAGCCCAATTGTCAGGAATCTTCTCCCTAGGAATTCCATCAATAAGGGAAGATGACTCTTATTACAGAAGAGAGGACAGAAAGTTCACACCACATCCAGACAAACGGTGTCAGAAATTATCCCAACCCCCATCTATTCTTCTAAGGGCCCATTCATCTTTCCTAAACATGTTTTGCTCTTCCATAAGTTCCCTATGTCACTCCATCGCTTCTCCCCTTCCCCTCTTACAATAGGTATATAAATTCTCAAATCTCATTGCCATTTGGGTATTCACTCCCCTCACCCCCGTGATGTACATGTAATATGAACAATTAATAAATCTTTATTTATTGTATTAATTTTCCCCTGTTAATCTGCCTTTATCAGTTTGTTTCATAGTCCCAGCTCTTGAATCTAAGATAGTAAAGGAAAGTTTTTCCTCCCCTTCAGTGTTTTCTCCCCTTTATACTTGGAAGTTTTGCTTTTAAGTATATAAAATCTTTGGGATACATTTTCTTTTCTTAGTATCTTAGGTATGTCATTCCATTTTACTTGGGTATAATAAAAATATATGGGGGGGGGAACCCAATTCCCTCTTATAAATCACATGTTCTTTTTACCTAGATAGCCAATGGATGGTTGTTTTTCCTTTTCATTGAAAAACTTGACTAGAATATATCTTAGTAGTTGTCCTTCTGGGTTGATAGTCTCAGGTACACAAGGTCCTCTTTCAATGAGTAATTTCAAATCATTTTTATTTCAGGAAAGTTTCTCTAATGAAGGATAATTTTATTATTTGATTCCTTCACTTTGATTTTCTTTAGGGATTGAATATGTTGGATCTTCTTTGCATGTCTTCAGTATTTGGCATAATCTCCCAAATCTCTTTCTTTCTCTTTTTCTATTTCTTTTTTATTTTAAGCTGCACCTCTTTTTGGCCTTTTATTTCTCCCCATCTGTGGCTTATTCACTCTTATGTATCTTTCAGCTTAGTGTTCAATTCTGAAGTTATTTCTTCCTCTAATTTTTAATACTTTTGTGGGGTTCTGTCACCTCCCTAGCAGAAAGGCTTACTCTCAGATAAGCACACCAAATTGGAAGAGTGGATGAAGTTGAAACTTTAAAAAAAAAAAAAAAACTTAATGCGGTATGGCTTAAGGGACTGAGATAGCAGGGGCTTTTGCCACTCGGAGCGTTTGGACTAAGTAGAAAGCTAACAGTGTTCTATATTCAAATCTCCATGAAGTCTCTGGGATATTGGACAGGACATTATGTACCTTTCAAACCCCTGCATTGGCCTCTACTTAAGAGAAAATGGTTGTAATTTGTGACGTCATTCTCTGCAGGAAACACTCAGGGACAATTACCTTCAGGCTCTTTCCCTCGGGCCGCAGCAGAGACCATGTTAAGAACAACTTTTCAGAAGTGCATCACTTAACCCTTGAAGATCTCTGGTTATGCATCTGTGGTATTGGAGAAAGGAGCCTGGTATTCATAGAATCAGGCACTTACATTTATTATACAATTAAATCGCCCCCCACAAGCCTATGATACTACTTTAAAGAGGAAGAAACTATGACTCTGAGAGGTCAAGTACTTGTCTAAGATTGCACGGAAGAGTGGGCATTTGCATCCAGGCCTGTTCTAACTTCAAGACCATAAGTAAGGTTGCCTTCTGTTTGAAATTTGAAACAAAACAAAAAACCCACTGATTTACCTATGCTCTGCTGTCTTTTTTAAAAAATATATTTTATTGATTTTTTTTTTTTTTTACAGAGAGGAAGAGACGGGGACAGAGAGCTAGAAATATCAATGAGAGAGAAACATCGATCAGCTGCCTCCTGCACACCCCAACTGAGGATGTGCCCACAACCAAGGTACATGCCCTTCACCAGAATCGAACCTGGGACCTTGAGTCTGCAGGCTGATGCTCTATCCACTGAGCCAAACTGGTCAGGGCTGCTCTGCTGTCTTACTCTAAGTTGCCTTCCACATGCTAGAAATCTGACTGTCATTTTCTCCGTAAGAGATTTTTGCTTTGTATAATTAGGTTTCTCAAATTCAGAAAGAACTTGAAGGGTAGCAGAATATGCCACCCCCAAAGTATGCCACTTATGTAAACTGATTATCTTGAGCTGAAGGCAATTGAGATGAAGCAGATACAAGGAAGGCTCTCTGTCCTTCCCTATTTGCCTGAAAGCAAGACATA